>CM076570.1:776515530-776702868 GCA_034641835.2 Pinus albicaulis
CAAAAAACAAATTTATGTGGATTGAGGCGTATTTTTTAGTGTCAACAACGTAAAAATATAGCTCTCAGATGCACCGGGTTATCAGTCTGATTCTGTTAATGTGCAGGTAAATCATCTAGATAATTTTGAACAATGTGCTTGATGTTATTGAAAGCATAATCCATTGCTCTCTGAAAATTTTCCCCAACGTTCTTTAATACAAACGGTAGTTTCCGGTAAGAGAATGTGCCGCAGGGATAGATGAATGCTATCTTACATTGATCCTCTGGGCAGATATTGATTTGATTATAGCCAGAAAATCCATCCATGAACGAAAAAATTTCACATCTTGCACAATCGTCAGTAATCTGGTCGATAAAGGGAGTTGGATAGCTGTCTTTTGGAAAATCAAGATTGAAATCCCGATAATCGACGCACACTCTGATGGTTCCTTGTTTTTTCATAACATGAAAAATGTTGGAAACCCACTCAGTTAGTGGAACAGGGTAAATGAAACCAGCACGCAAAAGTTTTTCAACTTCTGCTTTAATGGCAACGACCTTCTTCGGATGAACAGGACGAAGGCATTGACGTACCAACTTGACATCAAGGTACATATTAATAGTGTGTTCAACAATACTAGTGTCAACACCTGACATTTCCTCATAAGACCAGGCAAATATATCTCGAAGTTCATGAAAGAGAGAGTGATACATTTCGAGTTGTGATGGAGAACAAGACATGCCGACATGAATATTCTCTACCACGCAAGGTTTGGTCGAAATATCGATAGAAATGGTTTCTTCAATATTTGATAGATTTCGCTCAGAATCGATTTCATTAATAGGAAAATAATTCAAAAATAATTTTTTGATCGATTGTTTATATAGTTCACTAAGATGATTTTATTCATAATCAAGAAGATGGGAACGATGATGATAATCTTACCATGGTTCTCTGTCCGACATCATGGATTCCAAAATATTCTCATCTGTCAAGAAAGTTGAGGAAAAAGGATCAGATGGAGTACCAAAATCTAATGAACGATCAACCTAAACGACCGACGACGATGATTTCGGATTCGCCGCAAAATCCAGATAGATTGATTGCTATGCCAGCTTAATAGGGCCAGGCAGCAGAAACTCATCCAACATAATAACTTCAGAATCACCTGTACTCTTCCTTAAGCCAGATGGAGTGGAAGAGATCATGTAGCAGGTCTCTATGCTTGCAATTTCTGCTGACATTGAAAGAGGCGGTAATGCAAAGGTTCCCATGAGAGTGGAATCCTTTAAGATTCCTACACCAATGTTCTGAAGTACGAGTTGGGGTGTGTGAACTAACAGAACACTTCCAGTTACTTGGGAGGTGGAGGAAAATAGGGATAACTGATTGATGACGGTGATAACACCTTTATGTGGAAAGGAGATCATTCTAAAATATGTAGAAACAATGGCAGTCATAGCAAATACCCATGGCCTTCCAAGTAAAATATTGTAGTCAAGGTGTCCGTCAACAACCTCGAATTCAAAATTTACTATTCCCCCCCCCAGCTCAACATGGAGGTTATTAATAATACCACAAGGCTTATATGTACATTCGTCGAAGGCTTTCAATGTCGTAGATGATTGAGACAAACGTGGCGAGCCAAGAAATTTCCAATAGTTTAGAGACATAATGCAGGTAGATGCTCCCTCATCAATAATAGTACGATGGGCAAGGTGATTGATAACATTTACTTGTATGGAGAATTCCAATTCTGCTGGTAATTGTGGCACATAGCCCGTATTATTAAAGGCTACGAGATTCGAATCTGTCGGATCAATTCCACCAATTGCTGATAACAAAGCCTGTTTTTGGGAGGGACAATTTTGTAATACCTAAAGCACTGACATAACTGAAGGGGATTGAGCCAAATATTCAAATATATCATAATTTTGAGTAGCTCGAGCTCGAGGATTATATGTAGATTTATGAATGACTCCCTTTGGTGGCTTTATTGTCAATTCGAGACTAGTAGTAGGCGGTACTGATTCTGTAGACGGATTCGTGGTCGAGGTAGTAGGTTGATGAATAGCCTGACTACCATAATATTTATTATGTGATGATACCAAAACATCATTTGATGGCCTCGTGATAAACATCATAAGCACTTGGGAACTAGAAGCTGGATCCGTAGCAACCAAATTTGTGTCCGAATTCAGAAATGGGACTGTCAACACAACTGATGCATGGGAAGTCTTAACCATTTTTGAGACTTCAACATGATGAGGAAAATCCATAAAAAAATGTTCCTCATTAAAGGTATTGCAAGGGCAACGAGGTTTCTGATTTCCATACGATTGATCAGATGATATTTAATGTAGGGTAGAAGTTTGCTTTTTCTTAGATTTCCCTTTTTTCTTACTTCCAGGTTGCTTGTCATTTTTTCCCTTGTCAGATGACACAACATGGATTTCGGAAGAAGGTGAAGGATCAAATGCAGTAGTGTAATGTGTGCTTGCAGTATCAATCACATCATCTCCAGCATGAGAGTCCTTTGATGAAGGAGGAACGATAAAATTAGATCGTGGCACGTTAGGAATTTTCTCATAGAGCGTGCCATAATGAGTATAGATCAAGTTTAAATATTGGGCACGAACAATGACCTACTCTTCAGTGACGACACCACCCTTAGCCACATCCTCAGTTATAGATGGTAATAGGTACTTAATGAACCACTCAGTAAGGAGCTGATCAGGAACAAATGTCTTAACCATTCTATGATGACGACGCCACTCATGAATATGATCAGAAATGTGAGTAACATTTGTCTGTTTAAAATTAGTCAAGAGTTTCGTTCCAGTTTCATACCGTACGAGTAACTGGAAGTGTGTCAAAAATACAGTAGCTAGGGCAGTGAATTTATCAAAAGAAGCTCTAGGTAATTCAATATTCCATTTTGCGGCCAAACGTAGTCGAATAGAGTCATCATTCAGGGAGTTTGATGAACACCACAAATGATAAGTCATAACATAAGTCGATGGGTCTTCCACAGGGTTTTCATTGAACTTAGGAATGTCCAAGGGAAATTTATGAGGTATCACTGACCACCAAGGAACATAGTTGATTGGATCATTAGTGAGCCGGTTTAAATCTGGTAACTCTAAATTTGCAACAAAGGGCAACTGTCGATTGAGGTCGGGTTGAACATAGCCAGGGTATGATGGAATTTCTTGGGAAACAGGCCTTTGAGCACCAACATAAGGAATCTGTTGCTGGTAACCCAGATAGGGGTTGTTTTGATATGCATACTCTTGAGGATTCTGTTGACCAAAACCTGGGTGCGATACTTGTTGAAATGAAGGTTGTGGCATTTGTGCTTGTGGATGCCAAGGGGTCTGCCCACCAATATTATAACCCAAATTAGGATAAATTGGATTCGGTTGTGGATAGGTATAACCTGGTTGTGGCTGTGACATCCCATAATATGGTAATCCAGCTTGTGAATAAATAATTCCCGGTACAGGTGGTTGTTGTAAACTAGCCGAAGGAGTTGGAGTCTGAGGGCCCAAAACTTGAGATTAGTGGGTTGAAGGACCCACTTGAAACGGTTGAGGAACAAAATTTTGTGCCTTTAACAGGGGTAAAGATGTATTAACAAGTGGAGTTGATGTGGGTGAAACAGGTTGAACCGGTTGATACGATTGTACAACCGTTTGTGGTTGGATAGGCAGAGTGGGCTGCCATTGAAAAACATTCATTAGGATGAACAAAAAACAACAAAGTACTTTCAAAGTGGGAGACCATAAATTTCCCCCTAGCATGAGGAGTGTAATAAGATGGAAAATATTATTCTCCAAATGCAGGGAGTCTAGTTGAAATTGAACTGGAAGGAACATTCCCAAATGGACCAGCTTGATATTGCCCTGATGATGGATATAAAGGATCAAGCCGTTTAACACTCAATATAGGTTTTCCATTTATAATACTAGATGATGACATTGGTAAAGTCCATGGGTTTGAAGACACACCAGCGAAAATTCCAGATAAAGATTTATAACCTTATGGGAGCAAAGGGCCACCATGTAATGGCTCTGGTGAAGTTGTGAACATTGATAGAGTAGCGGGAGTAGGTGCTGTCACTATTGGATTTGATGGTCCAATCGAAGATGTTGGTTAAGGCATGGTTATTTGACCAAATGTATACCCTATTGGATCTACGGTAACTTGAATAGACACAGGATCAATTAAAGTAGAGGGAGGTGATTGAGGAAAAGACTCAAACATGTAAAGCCCCGACCCAAAATGGGTTGGAGTTAAAGGTGTTTCGTCTTGTGGTATTTCTTCAATCGAAATTAAGCTAGGTGGAAGAACTTCGCCGCCAGTCCTTAAGTATATTTTAGGAGGTTGACTGCGCGATATGGGAGACTCAATGGCTACACTAGATTATGGGGTGACCAATATTGGAATAACTTCTGATCGTTCGACTTCACGATTCAGATGTTATGGCAAAAAAGAGACAAGATCGAATCAACTTCTAGTTGAACAAAGTTGGGTTCGGGAGGTATAGTCTCATTGATTGGATGGATCGTGACCATGGGTAACTGTGAAGACTTTGTCTCAACAACAGTAGACAAACCAAGATTTGTAGAAACAACTTGTGCCGACTCTGGTATATGTGATAATGATGCTTCACCAGAGGTACTGATAATACTGGTTTCGGTAGAGCGATGTCGCCTTCGCCGTCCAGAGGTGATTTGCGGTGGTAAAGGTGGTTTAAATGCTAATCTACGCGAACGATGGTGAAAGGGATTTTCTTCTTCCACGATGACTGATTTATTTAATAACAAAAAAAAATAAAAATAGAAGGGTAATGCTAGGCAAAAGTTTTACCAAGAAACTGTGAACTGCATAATACCTCATGGTGAACCAAGAAGTACGTGCAGACAATATCTCCAAATGCTGTGTTCGGTGTATCACAATTTACAAGGCGGTCGACTCGGTTCACTATGGATGGATAGCAACCTAAAGTTTTCCTCCTAAATATACCCGAAGGTATGTGGAGGCCCAAGTCTGTACTAGCGCTATCTAATGTGAAACTGCATAGTGAGAGCACCCCTGTTGAAGAAATTAACTCCCCTCTGCTTGAATGACGATCCCTACTAGCCCAGATCAGGTCTAGCAACAATCAAACACGCTACAGTGCAGGTTCCTAATCGTAAATAAACCGACTTGCGAGGAAGGCTTACCTGGAATCCAACGCTGTCGTTTGTAGAAGAGGTGGTGCTCCCGTTCCTTTGCCCTGGCAGATCACAATCCTCATGATCTCCGTGATCGGACACCTGCACATGCAAGAAACAACACAAACGCAAGCATAAAATCCAATATATACAACTATATGTCAGTCGAAGAGGACATAACTCATGAACATAATCAAGAACAAGAGTGGAACCATAACCAATAGTCGCTTATCATTAATGAGTCAAAAGAAGAATACAACCATAGCTTCGACGCCGAATTCTCCTTTGGCGGGTCGTCAGCGAAACATGTCTCGATAAAGCCTGTCAAGGATGGGACAAGCCTCTCTCTCCGGATACTTGACAATAGTCTCCTTGCTTGGATTTGGCCTTAAGGGAATCAAGAAGGCTCTTGCAGCATAAGGATGTGAAAGCTCTTGGGAACTTGAAGACTAGCTTGCAATGGAGATGGGCAAGCTTTTATAGATGGAGGAAGGGGAGTTGGGATCCCTATAATTGTGGGATTGGCCCTATCATCAAGGAAGCTTCCATGAGAGGTGGCAAACCACTTCCTCTCTATGGAAATCCGTAGCCAAATCTCCCAACTCAAGATAGATATCAGTCCAGGAATTTGTTAGGATGAAACTTCCGCCATTTATTTTTAAAAAACACCTCTTAATATGGTTGGCGCGGGTGCGGCTCTATGACAGAGCGCCAATTGGCGCGCCCTCTTTGGAGGATTTGCCCCCTTGGCGCGAGGGCTGAACTGTGGAACCGCGCCAATGGAAAAAGAGCTATTTTTAGGGTTTTTTGCAGGGATATGTCTTCAGGGCAATGAAAGCTCATCTTCAGAGGGATGCAATGAAAGTATTTTCAAGTCTTGTCTTTGCTCACAGGTCACGGAATGAGCCCTCCAATGTGCGGGATGGGGATTGTAGGGACGGTGACAAATTGTTGTGTAACAGATGCCCCCTAAAGCATGAGGCCCAAGAGAGAGAGAGGGGTGAAATGCTTTACGAGAACATGCCGACTGAAAACACTGCCATCGGAAAACCTGCGGAGCGAAGTACAACTGATGTCTCAGATACATGATATATATGCATGGTATGGGCGCAGCCATCCATAACAGAGTATACAATAATCGAGATCCAAGGCATGGACGCAGCCATCTAGAGAGGATCGATAAATAGACTTAGGTATGGTCTCAGCCATCCAATCAATGAGTCACGTAATAATAGTCCACAAAATTGCAGCTCGGATTGCAAATTCCAACAAGACAAAATCCGTGGTCTTAAGGCTTCATCTCGACTCCGGAACAAAGTGCTTTTAAACAAGCATGCGAATATGAGCTTGTTCAATATGAGAACATCGTCTGATACTGTACCGAATGATGAAAGTCAAGTACCGTACGTGAGAGGTACCACCATTAATGCCAGTCATCCCCATACTACAGTACAATCTACTAAGAGCAGGAATCATCAGAGCGATGAATAATTCGTAGAATCACTCGATCGGAGGCCAATGATGGAAACCTCACGTCGAATGCGATGAACCTGCCATTGAGGCATGCAGGCTCCAAGGTACCATAAGGGAGTCTCTAGATCAGCTTCCTGGATAATGAGCTGAAGTCGACAGGAAGTGACCTTGATCGAAGGTGGGCCATAGTGTTTCCCACATCATCGACACGAGACAGAGGAACATAATGTTTTTGTGAATCACGATCAGATGAGAATCAGAGGAAGGTTGGATTTTTGCAGAGGTCAACTTCTCTTGAACATATTGACGGCACGACAGTGGATTTGGCAGTATTTGACATCAAAAGATCAGAGGTCATAGTGACGAGGCAAAGAGCAGATGAGAGGTCAAAAGGGATTACCCAAACCCACAGAGGCAAGTGAAAAACGAGATGAGATGTCCCCAACCCAACACGAATGCAGACAAGTGCCATGTTCAAGAGTGACATACTGCCGACACGACAATGATTGTGGTTCCATTTTCCCCACCATTTCGGTGAGTACCTCTTTATTTTTACACAAGCTTGAAGAGGATACCATATGCTTGTCATATAAATCCGTCCTTCGGACGAATCCATCCTAGTACATTTTACGAGCCCTAGGAAGGAGGAACTCGAATAACGTCATTACGGCTGAATCCAATGTCATCAGGGTTTAACGAGTCTGAAAAAGGAATAACTCGGTGTCTTTTCATGTTTAGAGAGTTTGAAAAGACAGCTGAAAAGTAAACTCCAATGGTCCCTTTTCGTAAATAGTTCCTCAGATCCGAAAAGGTAGAAAACTATGTTTGAGAAAACCTCCTAGTCGCGATAGGCTAGGGTATTCCTTTTTCGTAAATAATCCATCCCAGCCCAAAAAAGGGGTAAACGTATACTGGGTAGATGTCGATTCGTGTCCACTTTAACGAGATCGAAACGACAAGGGCCTCGGCAATATTTTCATGTTTAGAGAGTCAGAAAAGAGCTGAAAGATGACTCCTCCTGGAGGAACGAGTGGTATAAAGGGTAGAAACTGGTTTCGGTAATGGTGGAACTGCTCAAAAAAAATAAAGGTCAAGAGGCTAGCGAACAAAGACCACTCATCGCAGCGGTTCCTTAGGAATGGGTAAAACAACCAAGTGAAGGCATATGATCGGCCAAGCAGATAGTGACGATGGAGTGAGAGAACCAAGGCTCATATGGCAGAAATAGGCTGATAAAATGTCAATCACAAGAGGTAAAGGGAAAGGTTTCATTTTTACACAAGCTTGAAATCAGGAAACTCTGCTTGAAGTTGGTTTCATTTTTACACAAGCTTGAAACAAAGATAAACTATGCTTGAAACTTGTTTCATTTTTACACAAGCTTGAAACGGAAACAAACTATGCTTGAAAAAGTAAGCATGCCCCCAGCATGGTGACTCGAATTCGAGGTACATGCTCCCCAAGCTTCGGCAATTTCACTTGAGTAAACAAGATTAAATGGAGTGAAGGTTCAAAGCTACGAGATCAAGAGAAAGACTCGATGGGATTTTATGAGATCTTATCAAAGACTCGAATTGAACAGTAACGTGTTTTATTGTTTTAACGAGGTTGACACATTAAAAGAACTATCCTCAGACACCCTTGTTTCATTTTTTAAGGAGCTTGACACAAGACAAGGAACTATGCTCCAACAACCTTGTTTCATTTTTTAAGGAGTTTGACACAAGACAAGAACCATGCTCCGATGAGCTTGTTTCAGTTTTTAAGGAGCTTCACACAGGAAAACGAACTGTGCTCCGACAACCTTGTTTCATTTTTTAAGGAGCTTGACACAAGACAAGGAACTTTTCTCTGACCAGCTTGTTTTTTTTTTTAAGGAGCTTGACACAAGAAAATGAATTATGCTCCGACAGACTTCATCATAATGAACAAGAAGTCATCACTTCCCAAGAGTTCCACTCCCGATGGAAGGAAAAAAACATCCTCGAAACCGGGACCTGTAGCGCGTCAACACATTATGCACTACGCACTATCACTGAGTACAGGCATGGGGTAGGTAGCCACATAGTTGACCTGCGATGGGGTAGATACAACGGGTGGATAAAAACCAGGAAGGGATGATGGCGGGCCAGTTGCCACATCAAGACCAAAGAACGAAAGCTGATCAATGGTCACGATCCATCCTTCATATGGAAAATAGACCACACGAAAAAGGGAGGAGACAAGCACTCCCATGGCATAGGTGTAATCGTGCCCCAATAGCAGGTTGAAATCCAAGGGGCCTGGAACAACCATCACGTCCATATGGACAGTTTTACCTCCCAAATTAACAGGTAACCTTGGAAGGATCCCTAACGGTTGACTCGTTCTTCAATGCCACGCATTCTCGCGTAATGTGGCGCAAGCCTAATGGAGTCGAAAGCGTGCCAAGTTGTTGAGGATAAACACACCGTACGCACCTTTCTTCTATAATGGTGTCGGGATACGACCGCACCAAAAGGCTCGTACCGTGATCTCGAAAGGCACATAAGACGAAGGCGGTATCCAGAAAACTATCTCCAATCAAAGGAAGCGACCAAACTACTCAGAGGGGCTACCATCGAACCAAGATGGTCTTCCCCTGGTGTTACAGAAGAAGAAGGAGCATCCCCCACGACCTCCATCTCGAAGGTGGGAGGGGTATCCTCCGGGACCTCCATCATGGGAGGCAGAGGAGAAGCTTCTTGAGATACGGGGACAGGAGAATCTTTCTCCAAGTCCGAAGAATCTGAAGAAACCAGAAGAACATGAGGGGGTGAGATCCACTCTCAACGAAAAAGACCTGGTGCACCGTAGAAGGGGCCCGCTCAACCGATCCCATGACCAATGGTTGGTCGGGGATGGATTCCTGAATTTGAATTTTCGAGGGAGCGAGATTGACCAAAGATGACTCTTGACCAATCGTAGGATCAGCTGGTGGAGGACTCAAAGAAAGCCGATTATAACCAGCTGGAAGGCATGGTGTAGAACCGGTTTAGTTGTCCAAAATTCTCTTGGCTTCATCCATATACGAACAAAGGTGAATGGCATGGTGCCCTTCACACAACTTCTGCTGCATCAAAATTCACTCCTCGCCGTTTTCTTAAGAGTTTTACTCAAAGACTAGTCGTAAGACGTGCCCCCAACCTGACTCCCGGAAGCCAAAGGCAACGGTAGGCGACCGTTGGACCATACTTTGAGTACCTTGGGAATGCCAGGGCAATCTCGAATAATATGGTCTCTCGTGCACAACATGCAAGGGAACTTGAATTTCCGTGGAGGGTTGGAATTTTTATCAAGAGGAGACTTCTTAGGCGCAATAGCTGCAGAGCTAGCCTCTCCTTTATCGTACTTCTTCTTCTTTGTCTTCTTCTTCTTCTTCTTAGCCACCTAGTTACTCGAATCCAGACTTTCACCAGGTGAAGTAGAAGAGGAGAATGCAGAAACATGCGAAGAAGGGTAGAGGTCCACCTTCGAATCAACATGATGTTGTTCAGGTGGAGGAATCACGACTCCGCAGGCCGAGAGTCGGGACCATGGTGAAGAAAACAACGAAACAGCAACCCAATGTGCTAACCCAGAAGGACAATTGCCGCCGCTATATAAGGAGCACCAAGATTTCCAAAGGAGGAAAAGGACCAGGATTCCCATCAGAGGGGATTCTTTGGTTGGTGAACTCCGGGAAAGTTTCCATCAGAAACGATCTTGAGAAAAACACCCTAAGGAAATTAACTTTAACAGGGAATATTTCATGGGCATTTAATTTTTAAAACATTGAAACAAAAATATGCTATTTCATCTTTTAAGAGTCGAGAAACAGACAAAAGGTGACTCTATCGCTTTCAGATTGGAAACAAGCATGAAAGGACAAGCGCTGAGATCCTTTTCAAATTTAAAGAGTCGTAAAAGATCAAAATGACTCATTTTGTGAATGCTAGGCAAAGGGTGTACCAAATAACCGTGAATCGCAATATACACCTTGGTTTCAAAATGAAAGAGAAATCAACCAAGGGACTTATGTACGTGCAATCTCCCCGAATGTCGTGTCTGGTGATCGCTGCATAGGCGTTGCATCGCTTCCTATGGATAAAGGATAGAAACCTAGTGGGGTATCCCTTTATATACTCAACGGTACGGGGAGCACAAGTCTGTACTAGTGCTGTCTAAAGCCAAGAGGCGAACGACAGCTACTAGGTTTAAAGACGCCGGAACACATCTCTAGCCTAGACCTCTAAATGTTGCGTTAATGTTTCAATGCTGCCTTAGTGTAAATTGAATAAATTTTAACTTTTATCTTCAATTACGTTTCAGTTTCAAGGCCCTACCGAATGTCATATGACAATCCCCTATATGCAGCGATATGACAAAATATAACTTTTCAATTCGATGAATGCTATCTAGTTAAGGGAAGAGCTTCAAACAATGATGCAACATAAAAAAACACTGCCAACGAAATCTTTTCCGAACTAGATGACTTTCACTATCCAAAAGTAATTTCAAACATTCAACGATGCAAACAATGCAATGTGATCTATGCAAAATCCTCTTTTTTGAAAACTATGCAATTGTAATCTATGCACAATTTCCTTTTTCCTTTTCAAATAATAAGAATGCACTCAATGCATTTTTCGATGAAATGAGAATCTACTTAATGCATGCTTTCAATGAAAGAGAATGCACTCAAAGCAATTTTTAGCTTTCAATCATTAAACAATGTGATCTAAGTTCAATGATAAATCTCAAAATACTTTTCAATGCAATGTGATCTAATGCATTTTAACAAAAAGAACACTTTGAGACGAAAACTAAATAAACGCAAATCTTCTTAATGAAGGATGAATGCAAAAGAGATGTAAACAAACACTAAGAATTCAATCGTTGTTTCAAACACTTTGTCACGAAATCCCTCAAAAGGCGACAAGACATATGAGGTCAAACACAAAGAGGACTTCCAAAGCAAGAGATCAAAACAAGGCATTCATTCCCTTTTACATCAAGAAATCATAGCAAGAAGACATCCCAAACAATGAGCAATGTAATCTATGCTCATACAAGGAAAAGATCGGAAGGGAAAGACACACTGGTGAAGGATTTAGGGAAAAAATCTCAATTTTCATACACCCTGAAATTGGCACGACTTGTCCATTGACAACTAGCGCCAATTGGCAACAATTGGCGCGACTTGCACATTGACAACTAGCGCCAATGGCCAATTGGCGCGGGTTACTAACTGACAACAAGCGCCAACGCCTGAAAATGAAAAAACAAAGAATTTCTCCCAACCAAGACCAGACTCACCACTTCAAGCAGAATCCAAAACAAACCCAGAAGCAAAGTACTGACCAAAAGAAGCTTCCGAACAAGGGTAAACCCTAGCACCTACAGGAAATGGCGCGACTGTCTGACTGTAATCCGCGCCAGACAGGGAATGGCGCGAGTGATGAACTGGCAAACTGCGCCAACTGGCGCGACTGTCAGGGCTAAACTCGCGCCAATCAAGCCAACTATGAAAAGGTGAAAATTCGAAAAAGCAGAGGTCAGATCTGATCCTCTGGGGCTGAACCAAAAGCCAAACACAAAATATCCAACCCAAAAAACCAATCAAGCAAGGAGAATCAAGAATCAACCGAAAAGACAAGACAATGCTCAAAGTTGTTTAGTCCGTAAACTAAACCGGAGATTGACTGAAGCAGCATTGATCTACTCCGCTAATGCAGAGCAAAAGCGTTTCGAAGGCTATCTGGCTGCACTTCAGGCTCCGTCTATAGCTTACAAATCAAACAACAAGCTGAGTCCCCAGTGGAGTCGCCAAATTGTTGAAGAGGTAAATCCCCTCTGCGGACAGAGGCGATCCCTACTAGCCCAGATCGGGTCTAGCAACAATCAAACACGCTACAGTGCAGGTTCCTAATCGTAAATAAACCGACTTGCGAGGAAGGCTTACCTGGAATCCAACGCTGTCATTTGTAGAAGAGGTGGTGCTCCCGTTCCTTTGCCCTGGAAGATCACAATCCTCACGATCTCCGTGATCGGACACCTGCACATGCAAGAAACAACACAAACGCAAGCATAAAATCCATTATATACAACTATATGTCAGTCGAAGAGGACATAACTCATGAACATGATCAAGAACAAGAGTGGAACCATAACCAATAGTCGCTTATCATTAATGAGTCAAAAGAAGAATACAACCATAGCTTCGACGCCGAATTCTCCTTTGGCGGGTCGTCAGCAGAACATGTCTCGATAAAGCCTGTCAAGGATGGGACAAGCCTCTCTCTCCGGATACTTGGCAATAGTCTCCTTGCTTGGATTTGGCCTTAAGGGAATCAAGAAGGCTCTTGCAGCATAAGGATCTGAAAGCTCTTGGGAACTAGCTTGCAAAGGAGATGAGCAAGCTTTTATAGATGGAGGAAGGGAGTTGGGATCCCTATAATTATGGGATTGGCCCTATCATCAAGGAAGCTTCCATGAGAGGTGGCAAACCACTTCCTCTCTATGGAAATCCGTAGCCAAACCTCTCAACTCAAGATAGATATCAGTCCAGGAATTTGTTAGGACGAAACTTCCGCCATTTATTTTTAAAAAAAACCTCTTAATATGGTTGGCACGGGTGTGGCTCTATGACAAAGCGCCAATTGGCGCGCCCTCTTTGGAGGATTTACCCCCTTGGCGCGAGGGCTGAACTGTGGAACCGCGCCAATGGAAAAAGAGCTATTTTTAGGGTTTTTTGTAGGGAGATGTCTTCAGGGAAATGAAAGCTCATCTTCAGAGGGATGCAATGAAAGTATTTTCAAGTCTTGTCTCTACTCACAGGTCACGGAATGAGCCCTCCAATGTGCGGGATGGGGAATGGCAGGGACGGTGACAAATTGCTGTGTAACACCCTTTATACTTTTCGTACTATAACATCGCCCGATATACCCGAAGGTACATGGACGAGCTACGATATACTTACGTACATGGAGTGAGGTATCACACTCAGAATGTATTGCAGACAATTAACGACAGTTGCTAAGTTTTTATGACGCCAGAACATGTATCTAGTGTAGACCTTCTAAATGTTATCATTATGGTTCCAATGATTTTTTAGGTAAATTGATGTAAATTTTAAGTTGATATTGTTTATCAATTTTCCTTTCAAGGTTCACCACGTGATGTAATGGAAATTCCTAAAAATGCAAACTAAAATGATAAGAAAACTTTTCAATTTTAGCTTTTTCAATGAAAATCCTAGCTACTAAAGGGAAAGAGAAATCAATTTTGAGAGCAAACAACAAAGAGCACAAACTAATATGTAGCTTTCCTAACTTGTTCCTATGCAAAACACACAACTCACTATATGCAAATGTAGGGTTTTCTTTTCAGTCCCCTTAATGTGAATGCAAAAAAGAAACTATATGCATCAAATTAGTAAAAAACAAATGTTTTCTTCTTTGAGAATCGAGGAATTTAACAACAATTTATCTTTTAGGAAAAAAGAAGAATGGAACGACAATTTTTCCTACAGGAAACGAAGAATTTAACGACAATTTCCTTTATGAAAGAAAATGGATTTAATTCAGAAATAAAATACTTTGAATTTGATTTGTCAATGATAAAGAAAAACACTTAAAGAGACATTGAACAAACTTAATTTTCAAAGGTGGAAGAATCAGGAAAATTCACTGGTCTCTATGAGGCATCGGACAATTGAAAACACAAAAAACAAAAGGCTGAGTATGATGGCAATGATAAATTCAAAGGGAATTTGGTTGGCTTAGGGGGCAACATAGTCTCTAAAAGGAGATAATGCCTTGCAAAGCACCCCTGAGTGGGAGACAATGCTATGCAATGCACTGTGTCTTGATCAACAGTGTGTTGGGCACAACAGAGATTCAAAACTCAAGCTACTAACACACTTCTTATGAAAATTTTAAATTCAAAAGTCTAATAATTGATAGTAGATGCTATTGGGTGGATAAGCAGAGGCAAAAACACCAAGAATGAAAGGAAACTCCACAGCGGAGTCACCAGTTTGTTATGCGGAATTGTGTATTATGGATAAAACAAATTCCCTAAATTTGGTCCTATGCATTTAGAACAATAGATCAAAGACTTTGCAGACACTTTCTCTAAGAGTAAATAGACACACAGAAAGATGGAGGAACTTATTAGGATCCAAGCACTTCTTATTCTCCTTCTTTCGCTCTTGCTGTAGCTTCCAATCCAACTTTGATCGCTGGACTAGTTCCTGCAAGTATAAACACTAAACAACAAAGAGATTACAATATAAGATGGCTATTTATCTTAATCAGTTAAATCAATGAAACATGCAACATATATATCATTTAAGAATCCATGATATGAAAAATAGAAACATAAACATATACATATATGGGAAAATTAACATCAATATTTATTAATGGATAGAAGGGGGAGGTTACAACTAGCGATTGATTTGATGTCACCAGCTCAAGCATTCATCCCAGCCTCATCACAATAAACATCTCACCAACAACATATCACTCTTATCACACTTAATTAAGGATCCAACAACATTTCTTTACCAAAATTCTTTCTTCCCTAGCACTAGGATTTGTGCTCAATTTATAGGGAAATTGATGGTAGTTTCAAAATCAATGACTTTATAATAAGAGACAATGTTGATCAGCGGTTGTCATTGATGTCAACCCAAGCAACACCAGGGGGTAACCAAATATTGCATGGGAATTTTGACCTACCAAATTAATATATTATGGGTCAATAATGCTTTTGATGGTTTCTACTTGTCGAGATATTTCCATTGATATATGGCACGCCATATAATTCTTCACGGTTTGAGAGATATTCATGTTTGAAGTTTGTACCCCCAGTTAGTGGGCTAAAACCCAATGGGGTTGGGGCATGGGTCATTGAAAAGTCATAATTAATATTTTTTAAGCTCCTAAAATCCCTCCCACGTTCACTTTATGAAGCCCCTCTCAACTTAAGCATTTATATAAATTGTGATCTTCATTTCCTCCTTAGGCAAGGACGCCATATGAACAAAGTCATTGTGGAATTTCCGCTCTAATGCTTATACAAAGGTTCGAAGTTGAAATTTTTATGAGGCGAAGCCGAAATCCCGAGGAAGTCGTAAAATTTCGCATCAAGGTGCGTAACATTTTTGGAGATGGAATATCTGAAGTTGTGGTTTTTGCAGTGTGCTCCCAAATTCATCTCAAAGAAGTGACCTTGGTAAATTCGTCATAACTCTCTCTCTGAGTACTGGATTGGAATTCTGTAAAAAATGGAAGATATTGCACAGTCTATAGTTTTGTCTCTATCAATTTCATATCCAAATTAAGAAACAATTACACGTGACACGTCGTACAAGTGCACTCTACTGAAACAGTCCATAATTAGGTCATTGTGAGAAATTGGGTATAAATCTCTCTTGAAGAATCCAAATTGGGTCAGACCTGTGTCATTGGAAATAAAACTCAGAGGAGTACTACAGGACCTAAAATAAGATATTGAGGATCTGAAATAACATAGATACACCAGATTCAATATCAAGCTCCTAGAAGACAAGAAAAAGCTAGATCATGTGTTGTCAAGGGTTGCAAAGGACCAGAATTTATACAGCAACAAAGAAAAGAAAGTTGCAGTAGAGGTTAGCATGACAAGAGTAGAAACTAAGGTGCATAACAACAGCAAGAAGTTCATCATATGAAGTCTTCAAGTGGGAAGCATTGCATACAATCATTGTAAAGGTATCAGTGTACTTAGTCATTGTAAATACATTATTGTACAAATTGTACTAGTGTCTATCTCGCAATGTTGAAGAGGCGTTGTTGGGAGGTCTAGGATCATCATTAGGTGGTTGGGGCCAAGTTGGTTTTATGGTCATATATCTTCTTCTTCTACATCATTCTATATCATTGTAAAGTGGACAATTTTCCCTAGTACGAGAGTCCATTCTTATTTTATTCTTCTACAGGGTGGTAGGGTGGTGCTAGGGTGAGTTGTAGCTTATTGGGTGTTGGGGCATCCATTCAGTTGACTACTGAAGAATCTCGGGCATTGGAGAGTCTATCCAGTGGGAGCTGGAGAAGAATGCTTTTCTAGATTCTAGGAAGTTGAAGCTTTATTTTCAATTGGAGTTGAATATTAAAGAATTATTAGAAAAGCATTAGGTGGTTTCTGTCTCGGAGTGGGTTTCCACCTTAAAAACTGTGTGCATTTGTGTTCCTCTTGTTTTTTGCTATCATTGTACAAACACAGATAATAATTTAAGATTAACTAATGCTCTAATTGAAAGGAATACTGATTCACCCCCCCTCTCTGTATTTCCAACAATTGGAATCAGAGCTTGGTTCCTTCAATAGTAGTTTAACAGCTAGAAGGAGGTCATGGAGCATACCAAGAATGGTGTACCTCTATTCAATGAAAATAATTATGCACTCTGGAAAGGAAGAATGGAGGTCTATCTCTTGGCGCAAGGTTACAAAGTATGGGACACTGTTCAAAATGGATTTACATCAACTGCGGATGAAAAAGGTAAGAAGAATTTGGTAAATGATGCAAAAGCAAAGAATATTATTATCAGTGGACTTATTGAATCTGCTTATCATAAGGTGTTGGGTTGTAAAACCGCCAAAAATGTATGGGACAAGCTTGAGAATATATATGCAGGTGACTCAAATGTCAAAGAAGCAAAGCTTCAAATCTATAGAGCAAAATTTAAGCAACTCAAAATGAAAGAAGATTGCAACATTGCTGCATACTTTCAATACGTTGATGAAATAACCAATACTCTGGAAGGATTGGGAGAGCCAGTTGATGAGAAGACTATTATACGGAAGATTCTTAGAACGTTACCAGGGAGATTCAACCCAAAGGTATCTGTCTTAGAATACAGTGCAAATCTGGACAAACTTAGCAAGGAAGAATTACATGGAGTTCTCATAGCATATGAAATGAGACTTGATGAAGAAAAGGGTACTTCAAATCTAGAAACTGTGTTCGTTGCATCTAAGAAAACCAATAAGGACAAACAACCTTCAATTGAAATTACATGCACCTGCAAGTGTGAAGAAAAGGGAGATGATGGAGAAGGTCTTTCAGATGAAGAATATGCTTACTTTACGAGAAAACTAAAACCTGGTAAGGGAAAATTCGAAGGTAAAATTCCATTGATATGTTTCGTTTGTGGTGAGGTTGGGCATTTTGTAGCAAAATGTCCAAACAAAAGTGATGGCAACTCAAAAGGAAAGAAAGGCTTTAAGAAATTCAATAAGCAAGGCAAAAAGAAAGGATCCAAAAGGAACTTTCTCTCTAAATAAGATAGCTCATCATCCGATGAAGAAAGTGACAGCAAAGAAGAAGCCAATGAGAAAGTATTGTTTATGGCCAAGCACAATAAACAAGAAGTATCAAACAATGAAGAAGAAGGGTTGACCATAGAAAATTTTTATGAGGAGGCAATCAAGCTTATAAAAGAGCTCAATGCTGAGAAGATCCATTCCAATACTCTTGAAGAACAAGTTCAAGGTCTCAAAATTTAGGTTGAAGAACACAAATGTAATGAAGAGTCACTTCAAAAGAAGTTGGAAGAAAGCAACCAAGAAATGGAAGCATTAGAAGCTGAAGTAGTCTCGCTGCGTAAGGAAGTGAAGAAGGGAAAAACTGTCCAAAACTATGCCAACAACTCAAGGGCATTGGAAGAACTCATCAACAATCAACGATCTTACAATGACAGAACTGGCCTCGGTTACAAAGAAGAAGAAGTAGGACCTTCTACAACAAAATACAATGAACCTATGAGATCTAACATACATGTAGACTTCATTGGACAAGATTCGCAAGCACATCCTTGGAAGACGATTCCTCGACGAAGATTTTCATCCAGGTACCAACATATTTTTCATGGCTATTGTTATTCATGTGGAAAATTTGGTCATAAAGTTGTAGAATGTTGCACGTACCCTAGGAACCAATACAATTCCAAGAGATTCTTCAAATATGAACCTCCCAGGGCTCAATGAAACATCAATAGATTTGAACATTTAAGAAATAATATGGAATGTTACAAATGTCAGAACTTTGGACACATAGCCAGAGACTGCAGACTTGAAAATCCTCCAGAAGAATCTTCAAAGCCATAGAATGAACGAACATGGAAGAAGAAGAAGACTGATAATTGTGCTCTCGCTCTCAAGGCTCAAAAAAATAAAGATGTGTGGTATGTTGACAGCGGTTGCTCAACGCATATGACTGGAGATAGAAAGAAATTTGTATCTCTGAAAGAGAAGAAGGATGGAACCATATCCTTTGGAAATGATGGATCTTCAAATGTTATAGGATCAGGTACCATCACTCTCGGAAGCAAATATGTTATAGCCAAGAATTTTCTATTGGTCGAAAACATGAATCACAATCTTCTCAATGTTGGACAAATGTGTGATCAAGGACACAATGCTATTCAACTCCAAAAAATGTGAAATCAGGAAAGGCAGGTATGGTAAAATTGTGGCTACAGCAAGTCGAGCTCCAAACGACATATATGTTCTGGATGAAGCAACTAAAGCATGTCTACTAGCTAAAGAAGATGAAAGTTGGTTATGGCACAAACGAATGGGTCACATAAAATTTGACAATCTTGTCAGGATAAGCAAAAAGGAAGCAGTACGAGAAATGCCGAAAATCTCAAAACCTTCCAACACACTATGTGAGGCATGTCGACATGGAAAGCAGACAAAATTCCAATTTAAAACAAAAGAACACTTTTCATCACATCCATTGGAATTGATACATACTGATCTATGTGGTCCTGTGAGAACAAAAGGCTTAGACAGAGAATTATATTTCATGTTAATGATAGATGACTATACTAGGATGACAACCGTCAGTTTCCTAAAGAAAAAATCTGAAGCATTTGAGTGCTTTAAGATCTACAAGGAGTTGGTTGAAAATGAAACTGATTTGAAAATAAAGTGTTTAAGATCAGATAATGGTGGAGAATTCACTTCCAAATTATTTCAACAATACTATGATGAAAATGGAATAAAAAGGCAATTTTCAACAGCACGAACACCTCAGCAAAATGGAGTTGCTGAAAGAAAGAATAGAACTGTACAGGAAATGGGTAGAACAATGTTGAAGGACTCAAAATTGGATGAAAAAATCTGGGTTCAAGCAATTGATACGACAGTCTTCATTATCAACCGAAGTCTTCTCAGAAATAATTGCAACAAGACTCCATATGAATTATGGAAAGGAAAACCAACTAATGTAAAATATTTCAGAATCTTCGAAAGCAAATGTTATATCAAAAGAAAAGATCAAAATTTGGGTAAGTTTGAATCACGTGTTGATGAAGGTATCTTTGTTGGTTACTCACGCAAAAGAAAGGCCTATAAATGCTATAATCTAAGATGAAAACAGATAGTGGAGAGCATAAATGTTACATTTGACAAAGATGGTGTTCTAGCGAGTAATGATGAGGATCTAGAATCTTTGAAACTTGAGACAGAGGCTAAAAAAGACACAGATAAAATTGTAGAACAAGAAGCAACTATCAACGAGGAAGAAGTAAACAATGATCATCAAGATATACCAGAACAACAACAAGAAGCTCCTCCAAGGAGAAAAAAAGAGTGGATTCAAAAGAACCATCCATCAAATCAAATCATTGGTGACATAAATGAAGGTCGACAGCTTTGTTCATCACAACAAGCTCATGTTGCTTTTCTAGCAACCTTTGAGCCTAGTAGTTTTGAGGAAGCTAGCCAGAATGAACATTGGGTAGCAGCTATGAATGAAGAATTGGATCAAATTGAGAAGAATAACACATGGGAATTAGTTCCACGACCAAAAGATAAAAATGTCATTGGGACTAAATGGGTGTTTAGGAACAAATTGAATGAAGATGGGCAGGTTACCAGAAACAAAGCAAGATTGGTTTGCAAAGGCTATGCACAAGTGGAAGGAATTGATTTCGACGAAACATTTGCACCAGTTGCCAAAATGGAAGCCATCCGAATGTTTCTCGCCTATGCATGTTCAAGAAAAGTCAAAGTCTACCAAATGGATGTTAAGTTAGCATTTCTGAATGGAGAATTAGAAGAAGAAGTTTACATCAAACAACCTGAAGGATTTCTACTATCAGAAAAAGAAGACTATGTTTGCAGGTTAAAGAAGGCTCTATATGGTCTCAAGTAGGCTCCCAGAGCATGGTATGCTCGTCTTGATGGATATCTACGTCAACAAGGGTTCAAGAAAGGTACTCTTGATAGCAATCATTATGTACAAATAGACAAAGATAATTTAACAATCGTTGAGGTATATGTGGATGATATAATTTTTGGTAGCAATGATGATCGAGTAAGTAAGAACTTTTCTACAAAGATGCAAAGAGAATTCAAGATGTCTTTACTTGGTGAGCTAACATACTTCTTAGGACTTCAAATATCTCAGCAAGAGAAAGGAATATTTATATGTCAAGCCAAGTACATCAAGGAAATGCTCAAGAAATTCAAAATGGAAGATTGCAAACCCGTCCTTACTCCGATGGTAACAGGTTGAAAATTGAGCATAGACGACTCATCTAAGGATGTGGATCAGAGGTTGTACAGATCTATGATTGGTAGTCTTCTATATGTAACAGCCTCTCGGCCAGATGTTATGCAAGCAGTTGGACAAGTAGCAAGATTCCAAGCAGCACCAAAAGAATCACATATTATTTCCGTCAAAAGAATTCTTCGATATCTAAAGGGCACAGAAGAATATGGCTTGTGGTATCCCAAGGGTAACAATCTCATTATTCAAGCCTTTACAGATGCAGATTGGGCAGGAAGCGTTGATGATCGTAAGAGTACTAGTGGAGCAGCATTCTATCTAGGTGGTTGTCTCATATCATGGTTGAGCAAAAAGCAAACTTCAATCTCGTTATCTACAGCGGAAGCAGAATACATTGCAGCAGCATCATGTTGTACTCAAGTCCTTTGGATGAAACAAACTTTGCAAGATCTTCAAGTATAATTCAGTGAGCCTATTCCCATATTCTGTGACAACACTAGTGCCATCAACATCTCCAAGAATCCTGTCATGCATTCAAAAACAAAACACATTCCAATCAAATATCATTTTGTTAGAGAACAAGTCGCTGAAAAGAATATCAAACTTGAGTATGTTTGTACAAAAGAACAAATTTCTGATATCTTCACTAAACCTTTACCTCGTGAAGCATTTGAATATCTTCGTCAAAAGCTTGGGATTCTCCCAAGTTCTCATTAGATTATAGGTCTGCAGGACGGTTGTGTGTCAGGGGGAGTGGAAGTGTGTACAGGTCCGCAGGATGGTTGTGTTTCAGGGGGAGTTACCCTTTGCCATTGATGTCAAAGGGGGAGAGAATTTTGTAGGAAGAGGTGTCATGATCGCAGGGGGAGTACTTGTGTTGCCATCAATGCTAAAGGGGGAGATTTTTGATCGCTCATTGCCGTCGATAAGCTTCTGCTAAACACTGTGGGTAACCCAATATTATAAGCCAGTGTTACTCACCAAATTAATATATTCTCGGGGTCAATACCCTTTTGATGGTTTCTACTTGCTTGTGAGCATGTTTCCATCAAGAGTATGGCACGCCTTGTAATTCTTCACTATTTGAGAGATATTCATATTTCAAGTTTGTACCCCCGCTAGTGGGCTAAAACCCCATGGGTTGGGGCATGGGTCAGTGAAAATTCAGAATTAATATTTTTTAAGCTCCTAAAATCCCTCCCATGTTCACTTGTTGAAGCCCCTCTCAACCTAAGCATTTATATAAATTGTGATCCTCATTTCCTCCTTATGCAAGGGATTTCGCTATCTGAAACAGGTCATCGTGGAATTTGTGCTCTAAATTTTTTTCTACGAAGGTTCAAAAGCTGAAATTTTTATGAGGTGACGCTGAAATCCTATGTAGCTATTGTAAAATTTTTTCAGATCAAGGTGCGCAATATTTTCGGAGATATGATCTGTGGAAGTCAGTGTTTTTGCAAGCTCCTGAAATTCATCTCAAAGAAGTGACCTTGGGAAATTCATCATAACTCTCTCTCCGAGTATTGGATTGGAATTCTGTAAAAAGTAGCAGATAGTGCACGGACTGTAGTTTTCACTATATCAATTTCATAGCCGAATGAAGAAACAGTGACATGTGGCACACCATACAAGTTCGCTCTACTGAACCAGTCCATAATTAGGGCATTGTGAAAGATTGGACACAACTCTCCCTTGAAAAATCCAAGTTGGGTCAGACCTGTGGCATTGAAAAGAAGACTTAGAGGACTACTACAGCACCGAAAATCACATAATAGGGATTTGAAATAACAGAGATACACCAGATTCAATATCTAGCTCCTAGAAGGCAAGAAAAAGATAGATCATGTGTTGCCTATGTGGCTTAAAGTGACCGACTTCTACTACAGTTGTGCTGTGCTACAAGGTGCAGCAGAGGGTTGCATGACAAGAGAAGCAACCGAGGTGCATAAAAGCAGCAAGAAGTTCATCATATGAAGTCTTCAAGTGGGCAGCACTGCATACAATCATTGTAAAGGTATCATTGTACTTAGTCATTGTAAATACATTATTGTACAAATTGTACTAGTGCCTATCTACCAAGGGTTGAAGAGGCAGTGTTGGGAGGTCTAGGATCATCATTAGGTGGTTGTGTCAAAGTTGGGGTTATGGTCTAGTATATCTTCTTCTTCTACATCATTCTATATCATTGTAAAGTGGACCATTTTCCTTGGTACGAGAGTCCATTCTTCTTTTATTCTTCTATAGGGTGGTAGGGTGGTGCTAGGGTGAGTTGTAGCTCATTGGGTGTTGGGGCATCCGTTCAATTGACTACTGAAGAATCTCGGGCGTTGGAGTGTCCATCCAGTGGGAGCTGGAGAAGAATGCTTTTCTAGATTCTAGAAAGTTGGAGCTTTATTTTCAATTGGAGTTGAATATTAAAGAATTATTAGAAAAGCATTAGGTGGTTTTTGTCCCGGAGTGGGTTTCCACCTTAAAAACTGTGTGCATTTGTGTTCCTCTTGTTTTTTGTTATCATTGTACAAACACCGATAATAATTGAAGATTAACAAATGCTCTAATTGAAAGGAATAATTACCAATACTGCAACTGAGACATATAAATAAATGGATCTGAAAAGATCATGCTCATACAAGGCCAAAAATGGAGATCTATGCTCCCATACACTTTTCCTAGACAACCCAGGAAGGGTTTCCGGAAATACACAAAATATAAATGGTGGATCTAAAGCCCTAGGGCTGAAGATGCACTGCAACTGAAGCACATAGAAGGAGGTGGCTGAATCTGATGTAGATCTGAAAGAACTCCTCCAAAAGAACCCTCTAAATTAAGGGTTGATCCCTTCAATGGAAAGTAAATACTCCAAATGGAGCAATGAACTTACCCCTGCAACAACTCATCAAAATAACGTAGATCTGGATTGGAACTACGCTGTAGGGGATAAAATCAACTTGGCCTGATGCCACAGATGTCAAATAAGCCCAAAGGGCTCCTTTACTGGCCTCCCAATGGAAGGAAACCTTCCTACACTGCAAAGCTAGCTCAGAAAACACCCAACAAGATCTTCCACTGCTGCACCCTGCAACTCAGCACATCTCTCAACAGAAACTGCGCTGTACCACAAGACCAAAGCTTGGTCTGAAACCTGAATGTGGAAATGTAGTGCAAACTCCTCCAAGAGCTTCTTAATGGAAGAGGTGGGATTCCCGATCAGGAACACCCGGTGCTAAACAACACTAAATCTTAGCTAAACAACTAGAGAAAGATATATGTCTAAATAGACCATATAATCAGAAATATAAAATACCAATACCTGAATAATATGGCTGCCATTCTCTTCCTTACATAAGAAATGAGCTTCCAAACCCTAAGCCCCATCCATTAATGACACTACTTCCATGCAATGTGTCTCCATCTAAAACTGCGTTGTCCCTCATTGAATGCCACTCCTCCATGACAACGTTGTTGATTTTGTCAAAGTTGACCCAATCCACATGCTCTAGCCCTTGTTCACACCTTAGGGTGCTTTATTAAGCTGAAAAGATGATCCACTTTCACATGAGAAGTGGTTTTATTCCTAATAAAGAGATTTATGGGTCTTCCTACCCACTTATTCATCAAACAAGAAAGCAAAATTAGATTTTAATATTCCAATTAGCTACATGCTAATTTCTCTCCAAATTCCCTAATCCATTAGAGCAGAGTTTTTGAGGCACACAGTGAAACTTATAACTTGAGTGGTCTTGGCTTGTGTTCCAAATTGTAGGTTGTTTTAAGACCACCACACCTACTTCCATTGTTCACACTACAGAGCATGGATTTTTTTGAAAACTACTTATGGTTAGGTCCATTTTCCCATGGTATGTTGGATTAGAACCTATAGTTTGACTTTTTTTGGAAAAACAACCTACCCAACTATTAGTGCAATGGTTGGTTATGCCCCTTAAGCATTCCCAAATCTATTTATGTCACATTTTTTCATTGTAAAGGGTCTCTAGAGTCTAATCCCACTCTTGGCTATACTGTAACTCTATTGAATTCGTCATCGAATTCCCAACAAGCTATTACCCCCTTCCACCTTCCATGATCTTGGCTTTGCAAGGATTCACTGTCTCTCCCAACCTTCCACATATTTGGAAGCTTCTATAGTTGGTATTTTCCTTTCCATTTGGGTTAGATCTTCCTTTGTTGATTTGATTGAGTTGTTGACTTGATCCCTATTGGAAAATTGATTAGGGCAACATTATTAACTTATCATTTTCCTTCTTTAACATTTACTTGTGATTTAGATTCTTCTTAACTTGATTATGTTTATATTATTCATCATCAAATAAATTCCAAAAACAATAGAGATCACATAAACACAAGATATAGGCTCCATGCCAGGGAAAAACCCATCCAAGGGGAAAACCCATTAGAACTTCTCTTCCTATCAACTTCAAAGGAGACTTCCAAGACCCAATACAAGACCTCTAACTCTCACCAAGGACTAAGTCAACCAGCCAATCAAACTTTCATTTCTCAAACTTTCAAAGATGGACTTTATCAGCTTCTTGCAACTTCGGATCTGAGTAAAACTTAGAGACTTTGTACATTTAAGACCTCAAGGACTTCTAGACACGTTAATTTTGGGCAACTAGGTCCAAACTCCATGTTGTACTACTCAGATGATGATGCCAATATTTTTATTGGACTCCTCTTTCGGAGAGGTGCAAGATTGATCTAAAGATCATCTTTTTTTTTTTGTAAGTCAAAGGAATCGGCAACATCGAACAACTTTCACACACGAGGTGCGGGGTCAAACCCCCCGGCTACAACTATAACCTCTCAGGGACTGCCCAACCTGCAAGAATGGTACCCGGATAAGACGAGGCTCGAACTCGTGACTTGCTTAACAGCACGAACGCCTTAACAGTGCGTCTGCTGGCCACTAGACCATGCCCCTGAGGGCAATCTAAAGATCATCTTGATCGGATGAGCAGAACATTTATTTTGAATTTATTCCACTTATGTGCAAGGTCGGCCAGAATTGTAATGTAGGCTTGGAGCCCCAACAGATGTGTCACACACCCTCACAGATGGATATAAATTGGATAAACTTGGAGGTCATATCATCATCCACTCATCACACACTTCTCTCTTGTGTCTGATTGGTTCGATCACCTTTTTGGAAGCTTTTCTTCTCACACGTGTGGAACAACAGCTAGGGTTTCTGTACGGATCTGTCTAGGGTTTCAGCGCAGGTTTGACCAACGTTGACTTTGGTCAATGCTTGGTCCATTTGACCTCAATCCTTCACCAAACTTTTGATTTCTGAAGGCCGCATTGATTGGCACATAAAACGAGGCTAGATGTTGACCTTTGACCTGCTGTGTTCACTTTTTGCTGCTGCTGTTCTGCGTTGACCGTTGACTAGACAACGTTGACTTTCGTTGACTTTGGGTTGACTTTTGTGGAGTTGTCTTGAGGGTTGTGTGACACTTCTGGTTCACTGACCGTGAAGAGACTTTGCTGGTTGAAGCATCCTGTTGACCACCGTAATGCACCACAACACATATTTTGCTGAGCAAGTTAAGTGTATTTTTTGGCTTGTCTTCCGTCGATCTATTGGTATGTTCTATCAGCATTTTACTTTCATGTTTATGTGATTGCTATTTGGTATCAGGTTTAAAGTAAAGTTGCATCAAGCATAGAACATCTTCAAAAATTTACATGGTATCAGAGCTAAGGTGAAGACAAAGCCCAAGTTTGTATTGAGAGCAATCACCGAAGAAGTAGCATTTGTCAAGGACCCATGGGTACCTCAAATTATAATGGTTTCAAAGCTGATGATAAGTTGACTGGCAAGTCTGACTATCATGCTTGGAAGATGTCTTTGGATTTGGTCTTGGAAGATCAAGAGGTCATGGACTATGTGCAGGTAAAATCCAAGAGGCTCCATCATCTGCACCTGCTGCCACAAAGACGAAGTATAGAAAAGGAGAAATCAAAGCTAAGCTGATTATCTGAGATTCCATCCATAAAAGTCTGGTTGCTTACATCTCTGAGCTAGGCACATCTAAGGAGATGTATGATAAGTTGGTCAATATGTTCAGGGCTAACCATTAAGGGAATTTTGGTGCAAAAAGTGAATTGCAAATTCATAAATATTATTTTATTGGTTTAGATATTATTTTATTATTTCCTTAGGAGGCCCATTTTAGACCTCAAAATTCCCCTAATGAATGCAAATCAAGTTCTTTTCTTTAAGAACCAATTGAAGAATCTCAAGAAAGGCAGGGATGAATCCGTTCAATCTTATTTTCTGAAGTTGATTGAAATCAGGAATAACCTTCTTGCCATTGGGGAAACAATAGCTGATCGAGAAATAGTTCTCACTGCACTTGGAGGTCTCCCCTTTGAATGGCATGTATTCATTACTACCATTCTCAATAATAATGTGATTCCTGATTTTGATGAAGTATTGTCGAGATGCACTCAAGAGGAAACAAGAATGATGGAATATGAAATGAAGGTAATGTTGCCTTCACCGCTCGTACTAAGAAGAAGAACAATGGCGGTCCGATGAACCATGGAAGAACAGGGGCCCAAGGAAAGAAAGGAAGATGTTACACATGTAACAAGTTTGGCCACTATGCTAGAGAAGGCACTAATAGAAGGGATTCTCACGGGGATGATGACAACAACAACAAGAGGAATGGAAATCAAAGGAACAACAGGTTCAAAGGAAAGAGGAAGGCTCCCTCTGGTCGCAATGGAAATGGGCAACCTTTCAAAAGGTCAAGAAATTCCAGGTATGAGGAATTAAATGTTGTTGACAATGAAAGAAATGAATTCATTCTTGTATCTGCCCTCTCTGCTGCATCTCCACCCGACACCTTGGATGTCTGGTTGATTGATAGTGGTGCTTCAAGGCACCTCATTGGTTTTAAAGAAGCCCTCTCTGATTTGATTGAGGAGGATACTAATCTGCAAATTATCCTTGGAGATAATGCCACCTATCCCGTGAAAGGGACAGGGACTGTGACCCTCCATTTATCTCAAGGTCAAGTCCTCTGTTTGCAAGATGTATTGTATGTGCCTGATTTGAAGAAGAACCTTGTGTCTATTTCGGCCATGGAAGACGAAGGTTTCAAGGTGGCATTCGTTGATGGAAAGGTACGCATTTGGAAAAAGAGTTTCAAGGAAGCTCTCACAATTGGTTTTATAGTTGATACACTCTACCAGGTTGGAGGAAGTCCATTGGGGGCTATGACATGTGATACAATTCGTCAAACTGAATTATGGCACCGTAGGTTTGGACACCTTCCTTACAAAGCCCTTCCCGAAGCAAGGAAGGTGGTGACAGGGATGCCCGAATTCAAAAATGATCATGAAGGTGTATGTCAGGGTTGTGCTGAAGGAAAGCATACAAGGGGACCTTTGCCCTCAAGTGTCACAAAGACATCTGATGTCTTGCAATTGATACATTCTGATCTATCTGGTATGCTGCTCGTGACATCCTTGGGAGGATGTTCTTATTACATGACGTTTATAGATGACTTCTCTCGCAAAACTTGCATATATCTATTGAAGAAGAAGGATGAAGCATTCACGTGGTTTCGTACTTTCAAATCCTTGGTGGAAAATCAAACAGGGAAGAAAATCAAGATTTTGAGGACCGATAATGGCACTGAATATGAGACGAATGAGTTCAATAACTTTTGCAGAGAAGCTGGCATTAAGAGGGAGACCGCAACCGTGTATACTCCTGAGCAAAATGGTGTTGCTAAAAGAAAGAACAAGGCCATTGTGGAAGCTACCCATGCCATTCTATGTGACCAAGGTCTTCCGAAGTTTCTATGGGGAGAAGTTGCGAACACATGTACATACAAAATTGATGCTCGCATTCTGCTCTGGACTCAAATACTCTCGAAGAAGTCTTCTCTAGTAAGAAACCTAATGTTTCTCATTTTAGAGTTTTTGGTTGTCCCGTTTACTATCAAGTGTCGAAAGAGAAGAGAAGCAAGCTGGATGCTTCTGGGAAGAAGGGAATGTTTGTGGGCTACAGTGAAACTTCGAAGGCTTATAGAGTCTATGTGCCTAGTCAAAGAGAAGTAGAGATTTGCCACGATGTTACCTTCGATGAAGATGCTTCACTCAGGAAAGTAATAAATCTTCCGAGCTTTGAGGAAGACCATAATGTAAGATCAGGGAATCAGGGAGAGCCAAAGGATGATATGATGCTCGATGTTGAAGGACCGATGGACCCCATTGATCCACCTCCTTCAATGAACAGAAGATCCTCATGGCTCCAAGATACTCTCGAACATGCTGAGAGACATATGGCCCCAAGGGGGACATTCCGTGAAAGAAAGAAGCCAGATAGATACCAAGGGTATCTAGCAGCCATGAGTACAATCATAAATCTGAGCCTAGATCTTTTGAAGAAGCCGTAAAGCATCAAGTTTGGAAGGATGCTATGCACGAAGAGTATGAGTCCATTATGAAGAATGATGTCTAGGACGTGGTTCTGAGACCGGAGGACAAAGCTGTTGTCACCTTGAAATGGCTCTATAAGATCAATCATGGATCTGATGGTAGTGCTGAAAAGTTCAAGGCAAGATTCGTTGCTCGAGGCTTCTCTCAAAGGGAAGGCATAGACTATGATGATATATTTGCACTTGTGGCCCGCTATACCACCATTCGATCTATTATTGCCTTTGCTGCTACGCAAGGATGGAGTCTTCATCAAATGGATGTGAAGACCGCTTTTCTGTATGGCTCGATAAAGGAAGAGGTGTATGTGGAGCAACCTCTGGGGTTCGAAGTCCAGGATGGAGACTCTCATGTATGCAGGTTGAAGAAGTAATGCTGATCCGAACCTTTACTTCAAGGTTGATAGAGAAAAGCCTCTCATTCTGATTCTTTATGTGGACGATCTCTTCCTGACAGATGCTGACCCTCTCATTCATCAGTGTAAGAGGGAGCTCGCTTCTGAGTTCGAGATGAAAGACCTAGGACTGATGCATTACTTCCTAGGCTTGGAGGTCTGGTAGAGACCTGGCGAGATTTTCCTCTCAAGGAAAATACATTGTGAAGCTGTTGGAGAGATTTAGAATGGTGGACTGTAGGTCTGTGTCGACACCGATGGAGCTCAACTTTAAGAAGTTGATTGGAAACGCTACTGGGCTCGTGCTAGCAAATCCTACTGAGTATCGACAACTCGTAGGGGCCCTGATGTTCTTAGTGAACACCCGTACGGACGTATGTTTTGCAGTGAACACTTTGAGTCAACACATGGTTGATCCTCATCACATTCATTGGGTTGGTGCCAAGAATCTGTTGAGATATCTTTGGGGCACGATAAACCATGGGCTGAGATACATTGCTGGGAGTTTGAGACTCCATGGATATACTGATGCCGATTGGGCTGGCAGTGTGGTGGATTGCAAGAGCACATCTGGATGCTGCTTCATACTTGGGTCTGCTTCAATATATTGGATGAGCAGGAAGCATAAGTCGGTGGCTTTGAGCACCGTTGAGGACGAATACATTGCAGCGTGTATGGCCTGTTGTGAAGCTATGTGGTTGCGAAAGCTCTTCAGTGAGCTGTTCGGGCATGTGCCAGATACCACCGTTATCCTTTGTGATAACTGGAGTGGGATTCGTTTGTCAGAAAATCCCGTGTTCCACGATCGATCCAAGCATATTGATATCAGGTACCATTTTATTCGGGATATGGTACAACGAGGCGCCGTAAGGCTCGATCATATAGGAACTGATGAGTAGGTTGCAGATATTCTCACAAAGCCCTTGGGGAAGGTCAAGTTCCTAACCTTCCGTGAGAATCTTGGAATCGTGGAACGACCCTATTCAGAGGGTCCTATTGGATGATGAGCTCTGGGAGCTCCAGGGGGCTTTGGGGATAGCTTCTTGGAACTATAGGCAACCACAGGGCTAGGCTTGCCGAACCTTGTTGGTGTACTTCCGCTCCATTGTGATGATATTGAGTTCGTTCACCTCTCTTTGATCTGTGCCCCGTATGCATCCTACCCATGGAGTACCGGACTTAGGGGAAGTACCTCTCATTTTGGCCAATGAGGTGGGAAATATGGATAGAGACCGATAGCAAGACCGATGGATTCATCGGAGATTGCCGTAATCTCTATGTCTAGGATGGCACGTGTCCAACCACTTGATCTGGGATCAAGTCTAGTGAGGTTTCGGATCTCCAACTGACTTTGGGTCAGTTAAACTAACTTAGAGTTAGTATATGATTCTCTTGAGTCCAAGTGAGGTTTCGGACCTCCAACTGACTTCGGGTCAGTTAAACTAACTTCGGGTTAGTATGAGACTCCTTTGAGTCCTATAGAGGTTTTAAACCTTTGAGCTGATTTCGGGTCAGCCAGGAGTAATGTCTTTGAGACTCACCATTTGAAATAAAGAAGCCAGCAAAGCAAGTTATTGCGGGATGACGCAGGATGTTTGGATGGCACTAGTGGATGGAGTTCTCCCTAGTTGAGAGGGAGTGTTAATTTTGGGCAACTAGGTCCAAACTCCATGTTGTATTGCTCAGATGATGATGCCAATATTTTAATTGGACTCCTCTTTTAGAGAGGTGCAAGATTGATCTAAAGATCATCTTGATCGGATGAGCAGAACATTTATTTTGAATTTATTCCACTTATGTGCAGGGTCGGCCATAATTGTAATGTAGGCTTGGAGCCCCAACAAATGTGTTACACACCCTCACAGATGGATATAAATTGGACAAACTTGGAGGTCATATCATCATCCACTCATCACACACTTCTCTCGTGTCTGATTGGTTCGGTCACCTTTTTGGAGGCTTTTCTTCTCACACGTGTGGAACAACAGCTAGGGTTTTTGTACGGATCTGTCTAGGGTTTCAGCGCAGGTTTGACTAGCATTGACTTTGGTCAATGCTTGGTCCATTTGACCTCAAACCTTCACCAAACTTCCGATTTCTGAAGGCTGCATTCATTGGCACATAAACCAAGGCTAGATGTTGACCTTTGACCTGTTGCGTTGACTTTTTGCTGCTGTTGTTCTGCGTTGACTGTTGATTGGACAACGTTGAATTTCGTTGACTTTTGTGGAGTTGTCTTTAGGGTTGTGTGACACTTCTGGTTGGCTGACTGTGAGGAGACTTTGCTGGTTGAAGCATCCTGTTGACCGTTGTAACGCACCACAACACATATATTTTGCTGATCAAGTTTAGTGTATTTTTTGGCTTTTCTTCCGTTGATCTATTGGTATGTTCTATCAGCATTTTACTTTCATGTTTATGTGATTGCTATTTGCTATCGGGTTTAAAGTAAAGTTGCATGAAGCATAGAACATCTTTGAAAATTTACAAGACTAAACAACTCCTTCGTATGGTTCTTCTAGCCCTCTAGCAACCTTCGCATACTTCTCTAACCGTAGACCAAATCCTCAAGTATATGCGCAGATGATCTGTCTGCAAGGAGGACAAAGTTTCTCTTATAAATAGCCTTGCAAGTGGGTCCATAAGCCCTCTCTAGGCCAACATCTACTGGTTGGCCGACTTGTTCTTGGGAGATGGCTTAGACACTTCCTAGAATACAAGTAATTTTTCTTTCTTTGTTACAAAAGCCCAAATGGGTATAATGACCATGACTCATGACAAAAACCTAAAAGCATACAATGGATGCTTGACTTATTAATCAAATAACATAAGCATGAAACTAATGCTTTATAAACAATTTTTATTTTCTTCTTTTGATCAATACATAAGAATTACATCATGACATGACACAAATGACAATGATGAAGACCAAAACTAGTTACGGTTTCCAACACTCCCTCTTAGCTAGGGAGGTATTCATAATTGTCCAACCGGTACAGGGACAATACTCCATTTGAAAAGTTCTTCATAAGAAGAGATCCAGATTGATAAGCATCACTCATCATAGCTAGCGTTGTCACATTACCCAAGGCCTTGACAGGTACAATCTATCTCTCACAAGATCAGAGCACAATGCTGGGAGGCATTCCATAAGACACCATACAGCCTCATCATGGTACATACTCCACCTAGGATACTCGGAGTAATCCTACCACTGAATCATTCTTATCCAAGTCCATGTGACTTAGGATTTTCATCCTAATCCATCGCATTACATGATTCAAAGAATGTCTGTCCAAGACGCTTATCCAATCCAACATTCTCCATATCCATGTCCATGTACTTGACTTAGGACATCAACCCTAATCCATCATATTACCTGACACAAGGAGAAACAAACAAGTCATCATTCTCCCTATCCGTGATGCATGCACTAGACCAATGGTTGTTAGTCTTGGTCTAGTACATGACACAGGGAGAACTAGTGTCCAACCAAACTCTCTCTCAATCAGGGAGGACTTCCCTAATCTCCTTTTAATCAGAGAATAGATCTTGCTCCTATTCAAGGAGACTACTTTTACTCCCTCCAAACCTAGAGGAGATTCCCAACTTCCTTAGAGAAGTCACATCCACAAGTCCTCTTGTCTTTCATAAAACACCAACTATCAGTTATTTATAGCTTGCATGGCCCCTTCTTCCTCCGCATCTCATTGTACAAAGCATGATCTTCTTTACAGTATCACAAATCACGGAGCCATCTTCTCACGATAGATTCAGGTCATCCATCTTGTACATCACTTTCCTCTCGACTTTATCAATGAGGGCATTCTATTGAACCTTCCCAAACTTCAAGTTGATCCTGGCTTCCTTACGAAAGTGATCTCCCTTCTAGACCTTCAGGTTCTCTTCTCACAGTGCTACCTTCCAATCTCAAGATGAGCACATCTTGATCTTCATAGTTTTTAGTTACTAGATGTTTGACGGTTGACCTTTCCCTCAACATCCACACAATTGAACTTACCTCAATTGTCATCACGTATACCTGTAACATCTTTCCAGGTAGCAAAAACATGTTAACAAGATAACCAATAATAGATATTGACATCAGACTTACCTCACCACGACAATCTTTTTCAAAAAGCATCAACATCCTCATGGTCCATCTCCATATGGGTCTATCTTTATTAGAGTGCCCAAGGATTTAACTCGATTACCAAGTTACCATTCCGTCCATTCATCATGCTCTTCATAGGATCAACATTTTTTTCTCATTTTGCTTCCTTCATCATGTGTCTGCAATATTCACCAACAAGTACCACCAAGCAAAATATACAAGTATAAGAACATGATTACAATTTTGACAATCTAGGGATTCCATGGTATCTTAGAGGGAGAATTCCTAGGGTATTCAGATCCAAACCCTAAGTTTCTTGATATTTCCCTTTGAAACACCAGCCCTAGGGTTTGAACCAAAATTTCCATCCAATTCCACCCTCACTAGGGTTTTCCATACACCTTAGACTACCTACAAACCCTAGAAACCAAAAGCTAGGGTTTCTATGAGGGAACAAACAGATTAAGGTTAGGGTTTCTATCTTGACTAGGGTTTCCAAGTACCAACTAGGGTTTTACGAAATCCTAGTTACCAACAACCTTCAACAAGGTGAAGACTACATATGCTAGAACCAAACATGTCCCAAAAACCCTAATGCAATTCACGTTAGACCCTATATGGATAAGAAGCAATTATACGTACCTTGTAGACAAGGACTACATACCTCAATCCTCCATGAATGTCTGCTACAAAGCCTTCTTCACAATCGTCTTACTGTTTGTGAAAACTCCAAAGATGCCAAAGCCAAAGATATATTTGAAACCCTTTAGGAAATGTCATATCCTTGTCAAACTGTGGGACTTCTTCACTGATCATTTTCCAGCCTCTCCTTAGTTGTAGTAACTAGGGACAAGGACTTGATTCCTCTTCTCAATGACTGCTTCTTCACTGTATGTGCTTCTTAAAATAAGCCAAAAAGGTCTTCCATGAAAGTCAGCCTAGATACATTTACTAGGCATTTCTTGCGTTGATCTGTAGGACTATGTCAAGGCTTCTGTTCATAATGTAACCATAAGATGCCTTCCACATAGGTCCATATCTGTAACTCAAATCATCCTGCAACCCACTGTTAACTATCTCCAAGACTACTGCAATTGGGACCTCTGAATTTCTTTCATGCAATTTTCGGGTGCATGTACTATCTTCTTGCAATTTTCTGGTGTCTGAAGTGCCTCTGCAACTTTAGCCTGCGGTTAGGTGACTGTGGTATGCAACTTAAGGAGCAGACTTGTGCTTTGGATCCACCTATAGGCTTCTTACTATGCTTACAATACTTGTTCTCCAAGAAATGAACTGCTACTTTTCACTATTCTTCGGACTCCTTATTGATATAGGACTGTGGACTCCAATTTGCTCTTAGACGATATTCCTGTAGCTTCATTGTTGCATAAAATTTGAGCCATTCTACAGTGACTCCTTTCACTAGCTATGAAAGACTGCTTCCAGGTTTCTGGAACTATGAATATACTCCTTTAAAATATGATTACAGACTTTGACCTATCTTATAAGACCCTCGGCCTTGTTTAGGTCTGTTACCTTGCTTCTTGTACCCCTGAAAAAGACGAATAGGATGCCAAAAGGTTGCTTTCTGGTCTCCTACAAACCTTCAGCCTTCTTGTACAGCTCTGCAGTCCACTCCCTGAGGTCTGATCTTACGAGATTAGCCCAGAATAATACTCTTTCTAGCTTGGATCTGTCTTCAACTATTTCGGCCTTCAAAACAAGTATGCACAGGTCTTTTATCTCTGCTTCTAAGTGATTTTCCAACTGCCCAATTTACAGGTCTTAGCTTTGATACCATGTTGGAAAATTGATTAGGGCAGCATTATTAACTTATCATTTTCCTTCTTTAACATTTACTTGTGATTTAGATTCTTCCTAACTTGATTATGTTTATGTTCTTCGTCATCAAATAAATGCCAAAACAATAGAGATCACGTAAACACAAGATATAGGCTCTATGTCCGGGAAAAACCACTCCAAGGGGAAAACCCATTAGAACTTCTCTTCTTATCAACTTCAAAGGAGACTTCCAAGACCCAATACAAGACCTCTAACTCTAACCAAAAACTAAGTCAACCAGCCAGACAAACTTTCATTTCTCAAACTTTCAAAGATGGACTTCATCAACTTCCGGCAACTTCGGATCTGAGTAAAACTTAGAGACTTCATACATTTCAGACCTCAAGGACTTCTAGACAAAACAGCTCCTTCGTATGGCTCTTCTAACCATCTAGCAACCTTCACATACTTCTCTAACCACAGACCAAATCCTCAAGTATACGCGCAGATGATCTGTCTGCAAGGAGGACAAAGTTTCTCTTATAAATAGCCTTCCAAGTGGGTCCATAAGCCCTCTCTAGGCCGACTTCTACTGGCTGGCCGACTTGTTCTTGGGAGCTGACTTAGATACTTCCTAGAACAAAAGTATTTTTTCTTTCTTTGTTAGGAGAGCCCAAATGGGTATAATGATAATGACCATGACTCTTGACAAAAACCTAAAAGCATACAATGGATGCTTGACCTATTGACTAAATAACATAAGCATGAAACCTATGCTTTATAAACAACTTTTATTTTCATTCTTCATTTGATCAATACATAAGAGTTACATCATGACATGACACAAATGACAATTATGAAGACCGAAACTAGTTACAATTTCCAACACTCCCTTGTTCACATCCAGTTATCCAATCTCTCTTGCACAAAGGGAGCTTCAACACAAGTCTGTGGGCGAGGAGAAAACATTCGTAACTGAAGGCACACAAGTCATGCATACTTGAATTTCTTTGATTTATATTTATATGTATGCTGTGTGTGTTGCTCTTGTTTCATTTCATTTGGAGATAGCATATCCTAGTTTGTTTACATGGGGTGATAAGCACTACAATATGTAGAGTATGTTCTAATCATCTTTACTACTTCTTGTTTGTCTCTTTTGGTTTTAGCTGTTGTAGCTTGTAATGCTTTTATATCAGATTAGGGTTAAATTAGAGATCAAACATAGTTAAGGACTCTTGCCCACCTAGGAGGCTAATAAACCCTAGGTTCCCTTCCTGGTTTACTTGTTCATCAACGGATATTGGTGAATCTACTTAATGTTTGCTAATTTTTATTTGTGTTGGGTGGAAATAGAGGTCAATTAGGCCTGTATTCTTTCATTTCCACCTCTCTTTCCTTTCATGCAAGTAGTTAATTAAAACATTGAAGAAAGTGGAGAATAAACCCTAGCTAGTTTTCTTTCCTTTGTTAATTATTGTTGGTTATTCTTGCTCCCTTAATTGGCCTAAATAAACTCACACTTTAACCCTAATAACGGCAGTAAGCCACTAAGGACAAGATTACTTTCTCAATAAACTTAGTGGCATCCTCTTCTCCCTTTAGTTTCCTCAAAATATTGGGTAGTGAATCAACTTCCCTTCCAAATACTCAGCCTTTGGCTTCCCTCCTTGTAATGGTGCAGTGCCTCACTCAAACTATCATGTGACACTTTCAAGTGTTGAAACATATAATATTTCTGAGAGTGGCAATCTGACTCTGCTTTTTAGAACTGGTAAACTGGATTGCTGAACACTCATAGGCTATTTGTTTCCCCATCTAAAGCATGTATTGATTGCTACAATGAAAACTGTTTTTATGATTACTTTTGTGCTTTCCAGACTTTTGGTGTTCAGAAATGTATTGATGATTTATTATAGCATGTTTTCTTTTGAGCTCTGTTAAACACGCATGGTAAATACACATGACAATAAACACACATAGAAAAGATAGGCATGAGTTATTCATATTATTCACCATAGATGTCTATTTATGTTACATTGGTGTGACCCTTGGATTCATCTTCCAAGGTCACTTGGACTCCTTTGTGACTGTTCGCCTTCCACACCTACCCATAGAGGATTAGGTGTCCAACATTCCCCCCCTTAATCTGAAGGGGTATGTGTGAGTCCAAGAAGAGAGTTGTAATACAAATCTGCAAAGTATGCATGGTAGCACTTAGGCTGAATCAACTCTCTGAAATGTTGGAGTAAAGAGGTGGTTTAAGAATGACCACCAACACTAGAACGCAACGCTTATTGCAGTTCCCGGAACTCTTCCAAATCTGGCAAGAAGCTGAGGGCTTCTGCTAGAGGAAGTGTCCCTCATATTTGAAGAGGGAGACCTTCAACCTAGAAGAAGGGAGGTCTACAACCTGTGATGGTTTAAGGATGACCACCAACACTGGAATGCTTAATGCATTTCCCAGAACTTTACCAAAGCTGGCAAGACACTGAAGTCTTCTACTAGAGAAAGTGCTCCGAATTCTTTGAAGAGGAAGAATATGAACCTCGCATAGATGGTTTAAGGTTGACCACCAACCAAAGGCATGCTCATTGGCATCCGTGTCTCTGGCTACAACTCTGAATCTGGAATGACAGATTGTGGCTCAGGGTCGCTCGAACTGCTGTGTCTCTGGCTAAAACTCTGAATTTGGAATGACAGGTTGTGGCTCAGGCTCGCTTGAACTGCCGTGTCTCTGGCTATAACTCTGAATCTGGAACGACAGGTTGTGGCTCAGGCTCGCTTGATGTGGCTTCGAAGCTTGTAGATGACCACCATTTTCCCCCCTGTCAGGTACAAGGTGAGATGATGGCGAAAAATCAACTGCAAGATTGTTCAATATTTGAGAACAAGTTCTGACATGCGACTTAAACATCTTCTTGGCTGTTGATGCCCATTGCCAAGAAGCGATCCATCCAAGATGAATCTTTGTTCTTGCAGGAGGCTTGTTTTTGAAGCATTTGTGTAAAGAATGGGTGTGTCGACCACAGTGCTTGCATGGGTGAAGATCAAAACAGTGATTTTTCATATGGCCAACTCGATCACAATGTTGGCATTTTACAATTTGTTGTTGCTGATTTCGAAGAGGAGCAGGATCTGGAGTAGCTGTAGGTGAACTGTCATAAAGAAATCCGGCACTCTGAAATTTGATGGGCTTGGAGTAGTCCGGAATATGAAGGGACAACTCCTTGTCATATCCAAGACCAATTCTGTGCTTGTTATGTACAAGCTCTTCCCAAGGTCTGATGATGGGCTTGGGAAGTGCAGGCTGGATTTTTGCTTCTGCTTGCAGATCTGCTTTTATACTGGGCATTGAATGTGAATCAAACGCAGCATTATTGTCTTGCTGCTTATGGGAGTTTGTTTCAATTTTCTGAACAAAAACAAGTTCAGAATGATGACTCCACTGCTGTAATTCTTCTTGCTGAAGCTGAGATTCAAGCTGCAAAAATTCAATCTTCTCATGTGCATTTTGCAGACAAGACTTAATGTCAAAAAGAGAGGCTTTGCTGATATTTACCCTATTATCGATGGTGGAAAGTATGAGTGTGTTCAAAAACTCCAATATTTCATAAACTTTGGCCATATCTCACGAAAGATAAACGCTCAATAATCCTAATGGAAGCTATAACAAGAATACACAAACCCCAACTTTATTCCAAAAATTGAGGAATACCAACTCTCTATAATGCATACATAAACATCCCCTAAATCATCTATTACTTCCAGCTAGAACATGTCATTCTTCATATGCCTCAGTTGTCTCCTTTATGGTATTGTCACTGGTGAACTTTTGCTTTACTCTACTCAAATTCCCGGTACACGTCCACAGACTGCTTGCCAACGTGTGTGACTGCAAGGAACCATCTAGTTTCTTACTGGTGCTGTTAAAATCATGGCTGTATTTGCAAGCCAAATGATCAAACTGCTGTTGTTGCCTGTGCTGTTTGTATTCCTAAGGCCATCGCATTTGGATTTGAAGGCAGTGGGAGCGAAACTGTACCGTGGGTTTTATAGAAACAACTGTCCAGAGGCAGAGTCTCTTGTTACCTCTGTGCTCCGGAAGGCCATTCAAAGAAACCCCAGAAATGTTGCTTCAATCATGCGCCTCCAATTTCATGATTGCTTTGTTAATGGTTGTGATGGGTCGGCGCTGTTGGATGACACTCCTACGATGGTGGGAGAGAAAACTGCTCTTTCCAACATAAATTCTCTGCGGGCCTTCTATGTAATTGATGAAATCAAGAACGCATTGGAGGAGGCGTGCCCCAACACTGTTTCTTGCGCAGACATCATAATCATGGCAACAAGGGATTCCGTCGTTCTGACTGGTGGGCCTTCGTGGGAAGAGGCAACGGAGGTGGGAGGTGGAGGGGTGCGGGAGGGCGAAGGCAGAGAGGAGAGGGACTGCGTGTAGGGGAGGGGAAGCGTCGAGGGACGGGGAGGGCGTGAGGGAAGGCCGAGGGTGAGGGTGTGGGTGGAGCAGCATGAGGGAAGAGGGAGGTGAGGTGAGCCGACGGAGTTGAGCGGATGAAGGGAGGGGAAGGGCCTACGTGGTGAGCGCAGAGCCGAGTCGACAGAGGTCAGGTTTGCAGAAGAGGTGAGTGCAGATGCAATGGGAGTTCTTTGCGGTGGGCAGGTGGTTGCGTATGGGCAGCAAGCAGAACTACAACAACTATGCTTCAGATGTGTTAATGTGAACTTGCAGTCCGAACGCTGCTCAGGCATGATGGTTGGGTGATACACTGATAGCATTTCAATATTTTCAAAGTACGTGATCATTTCATTGACATCGATCTCCCGAAACCAAAGACCAGAGTTGCGAATATGGTGAGATTGGGGACGTATACAACGACGAGTACAGTGGGAGCAGTGGCACATGCATTTCATAGCTGGGGCCAATTCTATTTGGCGATGGTTTATCCCTCCACTTCAAACATCAACCGTGTGCTTCCTGTGGCAATCGTGCATTGTTATTCAGGTTTTGGGATTTGTTACTAAAGAAGAACTAGGCTAATATGGCTTATCATACACGCTATTTTTTGCTTGGAATTAGGCAGTCGATGGAGGACTGTGGAGGGGCCGACGACGTTCAGGACGGAAAACAGTATCCAGACTCTCCTTGAGTAACCTAAGGGACGTAAGGAGGATAAGAGTCCATGTGCCTTCAGGTTGGAAATCTGAAACTCTCCTCCCACTCACCAATTTCTTTGTAGAGGCATTACCCCCCAAAAAATAAGGAACCCTATCTTAAGAGATGCAACAACAATGGATTTACCATCTTTATCAACAACCCTGACAATGTCCTGAAGCACAACCAAGTAATAAATTATGACGTGGAGGCAGCCTTGAAAAGAGGAAAAAACTTGCCCAGAAACGTCGGCGGGGAGACTCTAGGGAGGATTGGTCTAAAGCAATAGACCGTTATACAGCATGTCGAGAGACGTTATGGCATTGATGTCAGAAACCCTTGAGAAATCCAGAGCGTAGCTCAAACCAACGCTATTCAAGGAGAAACTTAAATTCATAGAGACTCAGGTTTGACTGACGAGTTCTAGAGGAGGAGCGCAGTCCGGACAGTGTGCAAGAGAGCACCTAGGTGGATATATATAGCTGTCAGCTAGAGAGCTGACAGAATATGAAAATGCCCAGGTCTGGCCTAGGTAAGAGGGAAAATGCAGATTTTGTTTCTCTATTTCAGGACAGAGGGCAGAGAATACAACTAAAATTTAGTTGATTGGAGCAGGGCCAACAATCGCCCGCTCTGATACCATGTTAAACATGCATGGTAAATACACATGACAATAAACACACATAGAAAAGATAGGCGTGAGTTATTCATATTATTCACCATAGATCTCTATTTATGTTACATTGGTGTGACCCTTGGATTCATCTTCCAAGGTCACTTGGACTCCTTTGTGACAGTTCGCCTTCCACACCTACCCATAGAGGATTAGGTGTCCAACAAGCTCTTATAATTTTCTGGATACCTCTGTCCTTATAGAAGATCTTAACTATTCTCACGAGTATATAGGAATGTTCTTTAATGACTAGTGTAACTTAAGTATCGTTCATTCTCATCCATTCTAGTCCCGAAACTGGATATGGCATTGTTACGGTTCCCCTACTTAGTTTAAGTGTAAGAAATTCTTATTCATGGAAATGCAGAAATATTCTCACTGACATTCCTATTGTGCAGATCCTTCTTGGTTTTTAATCAAAACATCATAACATTGCAATTAAATTATACTAACCATGTTCCAGAAAAAAACTAAAACTTAAGGTTATACTAGCCATGTTCCAGAAAAAAATATAACTTAAGGAACCGATAGAATGATTCAATAAAACAGAATTAAAAACACACACACACATTAGTGTAAAAAGTGACAGAATTTATTTTGAAAATATTTTTAAGACCACAAAAATATGCAAATCACCAATATATCAAGATGAATTGGATGAGTAGAAAGTGTAAAGTGATTGATTGAATCATGAAAGAGCAAATTAGCAACGCATCGAGATGATTTGGATGACGAGAAAGTGTGAATTGATTGATTGAAATGTAAAAGAGCTGCCACACTGCTCATTTTGGTGTGAACATAAAACATCTGATTTAAACCATTTTGAATAGTTTGGGGTCCCTGGCCAATTTATTTTGCCAGAAACCATTTTTCTGGCTACCATGGCTAAAATGTAGATTTTGTTGAAACCATTATACCTATGATGCAGATCCCTGTTCAAACTTCAGATTAGTGCGGTAGAGATAATAGAAACAGGGAAACCCAGATATCTTTTTTTCTTATACGATACGAAAACCCAAGATGAGAGGTAGTGGCCCTCCTATTATTAACATAATGATTGACTGGTTGCAGGATGAAAATGTGCACTTTCTCCTCTATGGGACGTACTTTATGGGTGTGTGGGTAATAATAAACGGTGAATGATACAGTCGAATAGTTGAATACACTCTGTTTGGTATCCTAGAAAATTTCTTTGAATTTAAAATTTTCTCTCATTTTGTGTGCTATCCCACATCCGAACATACCATGATCTTTATATCAATGGGACGTCCAGAAGTGTAGTGGCACGTGCTTTCCCACTCTCATTGTGGTATTTATTGACACTTCCTACATGTATTTTAAAATATCCTCTTCTCATCCTTTTTCATTGTGCATTCACTAACCCTTCCTACATATTACCTACATCCATAACTTTCCATTCTGTAATCATGAATCTTACTAGCTCCACAAAAGAAGGATTTTTCCCAACCAACTGTTAATTGGCTGTTTTCCTCATCTCCAGAAAAATCCATCCTAGACTGAATAATAAGTCTAGTAGTTAATTTCTCTATTTCAGCTCTGATCAATTCTGTTGTATGTTATTATTAAATGAGTCACTGCTCTGGATTTTAAACTGTTATGATGGAATTTTTTTCTTTGATGCAGAGAATTTCATGGCAGGTTATCAACTTGTCTTTGACCGGGAGAAGCTCAAACTGGGGTGGAAGGAAGCTAACTGTAAGTGCCTCACATAAATCTAGATGAATGTTTGTTGAGGAGTAAAGCATATTCACTGGATACCTTCTACATACCTTCTGTCATTAAGAGTTTCAGGGATATGCTTTGACTAATTGCCTCACATCCTCTGTTATTCAGGTTATGATTTGGAGTATAGCAGCAGTGCAGCGTCAGCACCATCAAGTTTGACACCACTTCAGTCACCCCTTGCCCCTTCCTCGGTTGATGACAGCGCACACAAATCTTATACAAATACAAATAGTTCAACAGGTTCACCTCCGAAGCAGTCAATATCTCCTGATGCTCTACCAGCTAATCCTAATGCCATTGGGAATGATGCAATGCATTTAAGCCCATTTTTTCTGTGCGTTGTCATCTCATTTACAGTCACCATCACCATTCTTACAAATCTCTTTTAAATGATTTATGTACAATGAAGATGTCTATGGTGACATGAGTTTTTCCTTCCTATTATTTTTATTGTTCCAATTTTTATTTAAGTCACCATAGAAGTTCCATATTTAATCATCTTTACAGCTGTAAAGATATACAGTTTTAATCATGTAAAAAGTAATAGGTCGTTCATGTACAGCAGAAGTTCCATGGTTGTAACTATGATTAGTATCAAACTTCAGTTTTTGTTTTAACTTTAATTAGGAATAGTGGAGAAGGGTATTTGATGTATGTGGTGATATATGTGTCTGATTTGAGATTGTGGGCATTTCAATTTCAATATTCATTTTCATGTAACAATGCACTTCACTTTCCAGCTTTTAGGCGACCGTAAGATATTCCATAGGGTCCAATGTCATACAGCAAGGCTCAAAGTCATGAGTTCAACATGTCACTGGTGAGAATTGAACCTAGGTGAGAAGGATAACAATCATTTCTCCCAACCATTCAATTGACCATTTCAATTTCAATATGCACAAACTAACCTAAAGTCTCAGTTCTCTTTATTAATCTTTAGTTTTTTTTAAGCAGTGGGAAAAACTGTCATACTTCAGTTGTCAAACCAGCAGTGGGGACAGTGATCACTCACTGCTATTCAAAAATGTAGGCTGATTCATCACAGTTATTGAAAGAAAACCACCTCATCTAAGATAACCTGCTGGTGGCTTGTAAGGGGGCAGGCTTTGGCTCCTGCCAGATACATCTAGGGCCTAGGCCATTAACCTCTTTCCTTACGTCCAAAGAAGATGAGCTCTTAACCAAACAACAGTTTAAGGTCATACTTCAGAACCTTATTTATCAGTCATTAGTTATTATGTCTATTTGTAATTTTGTATTTTTAATTAATTTTATTTCAATTTAAGTAAATAGTTTTTAAAAATTTAATAAACAATTTAATTTACATTATTAAAAATTGAATACATAGTAAACAAGTGAGAAATATGTTTTGTTTTTTTTGGTTTTTTTTTTTTTTATACTGTTTGGTAACTAGGCTAAGCCTATGTTGGGGCCAGCCCATTTATTGGATGGAAGAACAATCTACCCACTAGTGGGATGTTATCACTAAGATTGTGCAAAGCTTGGTCAAGCTTGGATGCCTTTTGGGATAGTTTAATTCCCCCAAAAGTGGCTTGCATCCTCAACCCCTCCCCATAAGGTTTGAATGTGAGATTTGGTGGGGACTAAACCTCAGTCAAACCAACTTCTCTACACTTCATGGGTAGAACAATCTACGCACTAGTGGGATGCTATCTGGATGGAAGAACAATCTACCCACTAGTAGGATGCTATCCCAATGATTGTGCAAAACTCGATTGAGCTTGGACGCCTCTTGGGATAGTTTAATTGGCCCATAAGTGGCTTCCATCCTCAACCCCTTTCCATGAGATTTGAACCTGACATCTGATGGAGACTAACCCCACTCAAGCCAACTAGTTTACCCTCATAACCATAGGTGGCTTTATTATGTAGGTTAAATAATTAACGGGAAAGATCATAAGAAGACAGAAAATACAAAATAAAAACGAATAAATAAGATCGACCCAATTGATATGACATAGAAATGACCAATGCAAGTACATTAGTCACTGAATTCATAATTACACTGACAAAAGAAACTTCGGTTATCTAGAGTCTACCCCTTCCCTGAACTAGGCCACTCCCGGATCTAGGTATGAGACCATCTTTTGTCATTAACTCCCGTAGCTCTTCCTTCACCATGTGCTCATCCAAAATCGATCCAGTTGGAGGGTGGATTTTATCTTCCCTAATTCACATTTGTAGATATATTTGCTACTTTGTCACATGCCCAATAAATATGGCTGAATTCAATATTCTAAAAAGCATATTTTCTTGGTAGAGTTGTCTCCAGCTGGGTGATAAAATGCCAGTTTAGATTAAATGAGTTGTTGGAGCTTAGGAGGGTCTGTAGTGTTAAGCGAACAATGACCCTGAGTCACCTTCCACCAACCGATGTTTGATCCCCAGCTATAGAGCGATAACACTAGCTTAAAGAATATTTTGCTTACCTGCTCGAATGATGCACCACAGTTCCATAACTGGGTGGATCCTCCACTGCTGTGTTTGAGGAATTCATCAATAAAACTAGGAGTTAACAATAGTTTAGCCGAAGTTTGTTGAGAAATTTAGGGATTTTAAGTAATTTTAAAAGCAAGTTGTGTCTACTTCAATTGGAAGGAAGCAATAGAAGCAGAGGTGTTAATTAAAAAGGGTGTCCAAACTTCATAGTGGTGGACTCCTTTTTTTTCTCCGTAATTCAGTGTTGTATTATTAACCATAAACACTTAAATATAAATGAGGCGATTACTGAAAGTTACAAGCTCTAGTTGTCAAGATAAGATAAGATAATTATATTTATGTCCAACTAATGACCACAAAGTAGGTCAAAGGGACCGTTGAGTACAATGATGTCCATACAATGCGGGAGAACCAAATGGTTAATTAAAAATGGCGTCTAGACTTCACAGTGGTGGACTCCTTTTTTTCTCCATAATTCAGTGTTGTATTATTAACCACAAACACTTAAATATAAATGAGGCGATTGCTGAAAGTTCCAAGCTCTAGTTGTCAAGATAGGAGATAAGATAAGATAAGATAATTATATTTATGTCCAACTAATGACCACAAAGTAGGTCAAAGGGATTGTTGAGTACAATGATGTCCATACAATGCGGGAGAACCAAATGGTCTCCTAACACTGTTATCGATGAAATAGGTAACCGCACTGTTACCTACTTTTTTTTGGTAGCATAAAAAGCACCCGATTTTGAAAAGTGGTGATGCAGAATCATTTTTTTTTTTTTTTGGAGCACATTTTCGACACTCTAATATTTTTATGAAGTATGAATATTTGTTTTATAATGTTAGTGATTTTCATGCTAATTTTGAAACGTATTGATGCAGCGTCAATTTTTTTTTTTTTTTTTTTAAAGAGCCGTGATTTTCATGCTAATTTTGAAACGTATTGATGCAGCGTCAACCTTTTTTTTTTAGAGATGATTTTCATGTTGGTAATAAAACACAAAACTTAGATAAAAAAATATATATAAAAACAATAAAAAAAACCAATAAAAATGTAAAAAAAACAAAATTAACTCGTAAAAATAAAAAAATTTAAACAAAAATAAATAAAAAAAACAAAAATATTCGAAAATTATATCAAAAGAAATGACAAAATTTGAAAAAAAAAACACATAATTTAAAGAAAAAAAACAAAAATTAACCAAAAAAAAAAGAAAAGAAAAGAAAAAGAAAACATCAAAAACATTTTTTTCTAAGTTATTAAAAAAAACTATATAATTAAAAAAAAAATTTAAAATAGAAAATTTAAAAATAATTTAAATTACAAAATTAAAATTTAGATAAAAAAATAAAATACAAAAAAGAAAAAATTAAATTTAAAAATTTAAATTAAAATAATAATAATAATAAGAAAAAAAAAATACAAATTTTAAAATTAACAAAAAAAAACAATTTAAAAAAAAAAATTTTAAAATTGAAAGAGAAAATTAAAACAAAAAAAAACTATCATTAAAAAACAAAAAAATGAAAAAAACCACGTGCAAATAATTAAAAAACAAATATCCATAAATTTACTGTTTTTTTTTAAATGAAACAATTTATAAATTTTAAAAATGAAAAACTAAATAAACTAAAAGATTAAAAAAAATAAATTAAATTAAATTAAAATTTAATAAATAAATTTTAAATTTTAAAAAATAATTAATCTAAAAATAAAAATAAAAATAAATTTAAATTTAAAATAAAAAATTTGAATTAAAAAACAAATAATTTTAAATTTTTTGAATTTTAAAAGAAATCAAATTTAAAAAAAAATATTAAAAATTAAAAAAAAAAAAAAAAAAAAAAAAAAAAGAATTTTTTGATCATGGTGGCACTGCCAATCGGCTTCTCGCCCAGGTGGCGGCGGAGGCCGATTTCGAGAATCGCCCACCCGCGGTAGGAGGCCGATTCCGGGAATCGCCCTCACGCGGTGGGACGCCGATTCCGGGAATCGCCCTGAGGCTGATTCCGGAAATTGCCCTACCACGGCGCAGGAGGCCGATTCTGGGAATCGCCCTGAGGCCGATTTCGAGAATCGGCCTCCCGCGGTGGGAGGCTGATTTCGGGAATCGCCCTGCCGCGGTGCGGGAGGTCGATTCGGGAGGCCGATTGTGGGAATCGCCCTCACGCGGCGGGAGGCCGATTCCGAGAATCACCCTGAGGTCGATTCAGGGTGATTCTCGGAATCGGCCTTAAGCCCAGTGGCCGGCTTCCGCCGCCACCTGGGCGGGAGGCCGATTGGCGGCGCCACCACGATTTTTTTTTTTCTTGTAATATATATATATATATATATATATATATATATATATATATATTCAAAAAATTTAATTTTTTTTTATTTTTTAATTTAATTTTTATATTTGAAATTTAATTGGTTTAATTTTTTTTTTTTTTTGGTTTTTTTGTTTTTTCTAAATTTTGTATTTTGTATTTTGTATTTTTTATTTAATTGATTTTTTTTTTAATTTTTGGAATCTAAGCTTCTATGATCCATAATATAAATTAGTAGAAATTCTTTTGATAATAATCACATGCAATGGAACGTGATCACAGAAGCTTAGATTCCAAAAATATTTTGATTTTTAAAATTTTTTTTCACATATATATATTTTTTATTATTAAATTTTATGTTTAGTAAATTTTGTATTTTTTTTTAAATTTATTTATTTTTATTATTTTTTTAAATATATATATATATATATATATATATATATTTTAACAATATTTTTTTTATTATTATTTTTTTTAAATTTAATATATATATATTTTAAAATTTAATTTGTTATTTTAATATTAATATATTTTTTTTTAAATTTAATAAAATCTAATATATATATTTTTAATTTAAATTCATATATATATATATATATATTATTTTTTATAATTTAAATTTAATTTATTTTTTAAAATCTATTTGTTTTTTTAATATATATATTTTTTAAATTTAATATTTTTATTGTATTTTATTTTTCATTTTTCATTTTTTAATTAATTTTTCATTTTTTTACTTTTAATTTCAATAATGTTTATTTGTTTGTTTGTTTTTTAAGTTTTAAATTTATTAAAATTTAATATATTTCTTTAAATTTATTTATTTATTTATTTTTTTAAATAAACATTTTCTTTTTCTTTTGTAAATTTAATTTCTATATTTTATTTTTTATAATTTCTTTCCTTTTTTAACTTCTTTTTTTTTGTTAATTTAATTTTTTTTATTTTGTTTTTATTTTTATTTTTTTATTTCTATATATTTTGAAATTTTAATCTTTAATTTTTTTTTCTTAAATTTTAGGTTTTTTTTTAATGTTTGAATTTTTATTTTTTTATTCTTATATACTTTTTAATTTTAAGTTTTAAAATGTTTTTATTTTTTATTTTATTTTTAAATTTTAGGTTTTTTCTAATGTTTGAATTTTAAAAATTAAGAAATGTTATTTCTATTTTTAAAAATGTCAAAAATATGACAAATTTTTTTTTTTGTTATTCCAGCATCAACTGGTTTTGTTTTGAGGGTGTTTTTTCAATCCTTTTTTCAAGAAACAATTTTGTTTTTAGTATAATTTTATAAAATGTTGAAATTTGACCTTAAAAAAAAACCAAGTGCGTTCTGAAATACACTTTTTTGTTTTTTGTTTTTGGGGTGTTTTTTCATGTTTTTTGAGTCTTTTTGGGTTAGAGTTCCCATTTTGAGGTCAGGTTACCTATTTCATCGGTAACAATGTTTCCTATAAAAATGCAATGCATGAATATAAAAGGTACAATACAGGAACATAAAAATACAATGTATGGAATGCCCTGGCGGAGAAGATCCAAGAGCTAATGGGTTTGAGGATCAAACCCATCTCTCCTAACAGTCGAGGCTGAATGAACACTGAAGAAACTCCACAAAGTCTGTTGGCCCGATGAAGGGCCGGTGGAAAGTGCAGACTGTTTGCTAGATCGTTGCCTGGGGGAGTTCGCGTAACGCTGAGGTCTAGAGGACCTAGTCTGTCTCCCAAGAACGGATCTGAGATGAATTTTTTGTTGAAATCTCACGTGGCGGGGTGAGGTTCCATGGATTCTCACTGATCTAGAGCATGGATATGAACTGGTATCAATCGGTCTCTTGGTGCCCTTGTCTGAAGGTAGTACCTTGAAAAATGTCGTGATCCTCTGTGTGGGGTTTGGTCTGATGGGAGGCTGAAGAATATGCGCTCGAAACCTGAGAGCCTTCTGCATATATATGGCCAAACATCTTTGATCGAGATACTTGAAAAAGGCGGCGAGGGTATGAGAATCTTTGAACAAGCAATGGAGCCTTCCTCCGATCTCGTAGTAGACAGGGCATCCAAAAAAGAAGTGCACCTCAGTCCCCACATCCTGTAAATGACATACTATTTTGTTTACACTATCAATTTGGTGGTCTGTCTCTACCCGAAGTCTATGAGAGCCTACTCTGAACTGGCCTAGAGGAAAGCGAAGAGCATGCATCCAATGGTGAAACGTGTACTAGGGTCAAACAATGAACCCGTCTCTCAACTCCAAGCAGTTCTCAACGTAGAAGGCCATCTTTGGGCGCAACCCTCCCGGAGGATTGACCTAGGTGACCTGGACGAACTACCTGTAGATGTCAACCCTGATGATCTTGTTCAGATCCTGTCTAGTAGGTAAAAGGTGACCAGGAGCATCTAAGGAATAACGAAAAGGAGGGAGACGATCCAACTGAATGCCCATTGATTCTAAGAGATCTGAAACTCCTGTAAACCAACATCTAGCCCGACCTAAGGGAGTAGAACGAACAATAGTCTCAAAAGAGATATATGCCAAGTAAGGATATCGGTCCCTACTCTGTATCAAGTCTGCAAAGCCTTAGACACAATGCAAGAATGAGACCAAACTGAAGATCGTCTCAAGCCGAAAGGGTTGAGCTCCAAACTCTGCAAGGATGATGTGTTGAGGTAATCTCTGTTTGCATATAATGATGGGGCAGAGAAGAAGAACCTGAACTCTCTCAATTGAAGCCCAATCTGAGTCCTGTAAATATGGTCCCCAAATCTCTGAGCCATATAGAACAGTGGGATGGACCAAGGTATACAAGAGGCTCATCTTGGACGAGATGTCCTTAAAGTGATGTCAAAAGCATTGTCTCTCGAGAAGGGCTAAGGATCCATATCCTCTGTTAATCTGAGGCTGAAGCGCTGGTCGCAAGCTAAAGCGGGGACCTGAGAATTGCACTCCCTGGTAAGTATACATGCTAGTGACCTCAACCTCCTCCCCTCTGAATAGGAAGTGAAGGTCCGTATTTTTCTTCACCCCATTGAAGATCATAACCTTGGTTTTACCCAAGTTGAACGTTAATTGTCGAAGATCGCAAAATCGAGCTAAGGCATCCAGTTGCCTCTGTAATCCTTCTGGAGATGAGGGGAGGAGGACCACTTCGTCAGCAAAGAGTGGAATAGATATCAGAACCAATGAAGAAGGCAACCATCAGTGTCCTAGATATGCTCATGTAGAAATGCCTCCAACTCATCAATATAGATCCCAAACAGGGTAGGGGACAGTCGAAAACCCTGTTTAACCCCAATAGTGCTTCGGAAAAAATCAGACATCCCATGAGCCATGCGAAGACGACCAAGGTCGAACTCATATAGGCACGCAATAACTGTCAATAGGGTCGCCGAGATGCCAATATCTTTGAGTCTCTGGAGCAAGGATTCCCTCTGAACAAAGTCAAAAGCTTTTCGAAAATCTATGAAACAATAATAGACTTTCGAAGAGTGGTGTCTTGCCTCCTAAATCACAACGCGGAGGGTGAAGATGTGGTCAATGGTCTGATGAGCCGATCGAAAATCTTCCTGTCCCCTAGCTCTGAGTTGTCTCTGCTCAAGGTAACTGGAGAGCTTCCTATGTAGAACAATAACATACAACTTTGAGAACGTGTGGCCCACCATGATCGTTCTGTAGTTATTGGGATTTGAGTTGGGGCCTGATTTGTGGATTAGATGGATGATGTGGTGTGACCATGCCGGTGGAAAACCTTCACGGGCTACATGGTTGAAGAGATCAACCAAATAGCTAACCAAAGCATGGAAACCGTGCTTAAAGAACTCTGCGTGGTAGGCTTCCTCATCAACTGCTTTGCTGTTGTTCATCACCGAAATGGCCTCTCTAATATCTGTGTCTGAGAATAGGTAACAGGAAGACAGTGGGGAGGTAACATGAATTTGGGCTTGCCTTGGAATATCATAAAGGTTGGAAGTGTGAGAGAACATGGATGTAGGGTCGAGGTCAGATGGAAGAGGGGAGCATTGGGGAAGGATGGTATGCCATAATTGTTTAGGGGAGTGGGCAAGGAGAGCAGAAAGTTCTCATCTTCTATGAGAGACAAAGAGTCGTTTCTTGCGATAGAGGAGACGACGATATGAAGCTTTGAGGTCAGGGTAGAGGGGTTGAGAGTGGGTGAAAGCATATCGAAGTTCTCGATGTAGAGTCTTGCATTTGTCATCGTACCATTTTTTCATGGGGCAAGATCCAACTTTTGGGGAGATGGAAGTGGAACGAGTGGAGTGGGGGAAGGATTTGATTATTGCTTCCCAAATGGAAGATGAAATACGAGTGTATTTAGTGGAAGCAGAATCAAGCAAGGAGAATTGGGTCTCTGATGGGAGCATCTTGCGTAGGGTAGAGGAGAAGATGTTAGGGTCGCCTTCGTCAAATTGAAAGGTGGTTCGGGGTGGGCCTCGAGGAGAAGGATGTGGTGGAAGGGGAGAGTCAAACTGGATAGAGAAGGAAAAAAGTGCATGATCAGCAAGGGGGATGGGGTAGACCGAGAGATGGTGAATAAAAGGGAGCAAGTTTTGGCTAGCGAGGACATAATCAACTACACTCGCACCCCCACCATATGGCCGACATGTGAAGAAGCGGGAGTTTGGGAAACATGGGAGACCATTTAAAATCACAACTCCTGTGATTCCCCCAACTGCAATAGATGCTTACCATAAATTGTAGTGGGACCCAAAGCATCATCTGACATCTGGTGAAGCCTCACTGAATTTGGATCTATCCCCTGTGTACAAAACACATCCTCTGATCAATCGTGGAGAGGGATTTGGAGATCTCTAGTACGAGCATTGAAGTCACCTAGGAGGATGACTTCCCCAACAACATAGTACTGGGTGATGTCGGTGTACAAGTCGATAAAGGGGTCCCCATTTGAGCCATTATGGACGAAAAATGGTGAAGAGGATGGGGGAAAGTAACAAACTGCAATGTAGATGTCCCTCAGAGGAGAGACTCTGACGCTAATCCGAATCCACATAAACCTAGCAAACTCATCTTCGGCTACCAAAGATACCCTGTTCCGGAGTGAGTCACTAGCTAAACAAGCAACTCCACCTGATCCTCTGATCCCTCTCGAGCTCCTCGCCTCCTGCTTGCGAACTGAGAACCAATGGTAACCTGCAATATCTGGGAGAGGTTGAAGAGGGCTTGCATGAGTCTCGGTCACAAAGAGGATGTCTTTTGATTCAAGAGCGTCATACTAGAGTCTCGATGATGACCAAAAAGATCCATTTCCATTCCAACAACGGATAGAAATGTTTGTACCTTGTCGTCTCCCCAAGCGGGCCCGTCATTTGGAACCTCTAGTTCGAGGTTCCCACCCAGGTGGGAAGGAGTCCTGAATGACTGCCCAAAGATTCCTGATAACTGCCCATTTCCCTATTTGTTGTGCTGCCATAACCTATTCTCTTGATTGTTTAAGTTCCACAACCTGTGCTCGAGTGAGGTCCCCATCTAAGAAAATCCTGCTGGGAAGAGAAAAAAACTTCCGCTTAGCCCTGAGGGCACAGAGTCGATTGAATGTAGTCTGAAACCTGAGGAAGAGAGTGGAATCGTAGCCTAGCCAGGCTCTGTACAAAGCTATATCGGGGAGGCTAAGGGTATCTCGAAGGAACCTAGCCCCCACTTCCATAAGATCCGGAGAGGGGTGAGGTAAGGGGAGACCTCTCACCTTGAGATTCAATTCTCTCACCCGTCTAGTACGTTCTTCCACAAGTTTTTCTTGCACTGCATCCTCAACTGTTGCAAGAGTGGTAGGAGTTTTATCCTTTGCCCGAACCACTTGTGGCAAAGAATTGATGTGTGTCTCAGTTTCTTGTTTGAAGGTGGCCTGTTGGGATCGGATTTCTTGACATAGCAAGAAGAACAAGAGGGTGACTTGATTTCTTGGCAATGTCACCCAATCTTTTAGAAACCCTAGTTTAGCTAGGTGAGAGGGCCATGGAAAATTAGTGATCGAAAGTTGCATAGCTCCACCAAACCAAAAATTCAAACTACTGAATTCAAAATCTCACCACCTATTAATCCCCCATATTTCTTTTTGCTTTCCCCCAGCAGCTTTTCAATCCTCCATTCTTGGATGACATTGGATCGAAACAAACTGCATGAAAGGTATCAAACTGAAGGCATACAACTAATGCAACGATCTCATGACCCATGGAGAATCCAAGTAATTAATGGTGACAAGTTATATCGAAAAAATCAAAGTTGCAACAAACCATCCTCTTCGAATCTCTGTTTAAATCAAAGCTGCAACATACCATCCTATTTGAATGCCTTTTAATTCATTTGAATGCATTCAAGCTGCATGCCATGGGAATCTACTATCTTTAAGTGAATATTTTAAAACTACATCATTAATATAAATAATCTAAATGAGCTATATAGATTTAACAAATCAAATGAACTACATAATGTTTCATATCCCATGTTATAATTTATATTACATATTATAATGTAATACATGTATTATAATATTTATTTTAAAATCTATAAAATATTTATTGTGATGTATTTATCCAAAAACTACAAATTATAAATGACGATATTAAAGGAGAATACATTTAGATAAAGATATGTAAGACAAAATTATGGATAATTCCAAAATAAAACTAAAGATATGGATAATTCCAAAATAAAATTTAAAATGTGGATAATTTAAAATAAATAAAAGTTTTATAGAAGGGAGAATAATGTAAATATAATATATATTTAGAATTATCATGATTTCAAATGAAGAAATATATTAATATATTTTAAAATTTTATAAGAAATATATTAATATATTTTAAAATTCTATATATATATTATTTAAGAGTTATTTGGATGTAGTTTGGGTGGTTTGGAGAAATGTTATTTTCATTATCTAGTTTCAATTTTCACATATAACATGCTGTTGAACTCTTAATGAGTATACCTTTGTAATGCTTAGCCTTGTGGTTTGAGAGTCCAAAATATTTTTTCAAAAAAAAAAAATGTTTATATTTAATAATATATTTGACTTAAGCTATATTGAAATTTGATTTAGAGTAATTAGATAATTATATTGATTTAAATAACTATGATTTAGAGTAATTAGATAATTACACTGATTTAAATAACTATATAATACATAGGTATCAAGTAATTGCATTTCTTTCAACACTAATGTAACACAAAAATAAGGAGCATTGAGGTTAACAATGAAATGGTGAGCAATTGAGTATATATAGTGCATTAAACTCATTAACAATACATTTAAAATCAATGAGAGTATTGATTGAAGAAATGATACCAAAAAGTTCAATTAAGTGCATTAATAGTGAGATTGTGCAAATACATATTATGATGTTGCAATTTTTTTTATTTTTATTTTTCATATGATTGATATGAAAATATGAGTAAGGGACCAAGTGTGGGTAAAAAAAAAAAAGTTAAAAGGATTGATTAAAATTAGTCATTATTTAATTATCTATTATTCATTATATACACTCTATTATATTCTACTATTTACGTTGTTTCTTATTAAACATTCTATTATTCATTATATACACTCTATTATATTCTACTATTTACATTCTTTCTTATTAAACATTGCTATTTTATTACACTATTCACCTTACTATATTTCTTTTGAAGTATAAAATTCTATTATATTCTACTATTTACATTCTTCCTTATTAAACCTTGCTATTTTATTACACTATTCTCCTTACTATATTTCTTTTGATGTATAAAATTCATATGTGTGTGTGAGGGATCATTTATGGATCTACCAAACATCAAGAAAAATTAAATCCATGGTGGTGCTAACTTTTCTTCAAGTTTGTAATCAATCTGAGTTGTAAATTACTCTCAACTGGTATGAGAGTGTGAGAATCATCTAGATACTGGATTGATTTGGGATTTGGAATACCAACTACAATTAAGACATGAATTTGGTATGAGAGTGTGAGAAGCATCTAGGTACTGGATTGACTTGGGATTTGGAATACCAACTACAATTAACACATGAATTTGTATTGATATATAGTTTGGAATACTTATCACAAATATAAAACCTAATTACAATGAAAAAAACTAATTTACCACTAGTCATTATACTTTTTATTATCATAATAATTACATAAATTAAAAAAAATCCTTAAAAACCTTAAATAAATTTGAAAAGAAAAAAACAATAAAATAAAATATAATGGTTAATGTAAAACAAATCAACCCATAACCAAACATATTTAAACAGACAAAAATTGGATAACAATATATATTACATCATAATCAGCATGAAGAAGAATATTGATCTTCTAAAATTCATAAAACTAAACAAAAAGATATTATATCGTATTATATTCAATATGTAAATACTGATGTGAACCTTTTATCAAATTCCATATAAAATTTCATTATAATGTGGATTTCCAAGGGTTTTGTGATAAGGGTTTTTAATTGATGGATAGAATTTGATGGAAGATGTTAACAAAAATTATCATGGAGATTGTGGAGAAAGTTGAATATTTGATGTCAGAGTTGTTGAATGTTTGATAAAAAGAGTTTAATAGAAAATGGTGAAAAAAATTGTCCATGAGATTGTGGAGAAGGCTGAACATTTGATATCAAAGTTGTTGAATGTGTATGCTTTTTTGATAAGGGATTTCTAAAAACATGGATATAACAATCATGAAGCTTTTATCTTTAAAAATAAAATTGCATTACTTCATATGTTAACTTATATACTCTTTTGGTAACTGAAGGAAAATGGTAAAAGAGGAAGGGTGGGTCGAGCTGGAGCCAGATCCCTTCGATATTCTGGCAGTTTGGGGGTTGGAGCCCAATAAACAAAATATAGCTAGGGTAGCACCTCCAGCTAAGCCTCCACCTATTCCCATGGCTGACTTCTAACTTTCTCCAACACCTGGAGGTTTAGTTGTCGAGAAACCAGACGGAAAGAGAACAAGAAAGGAAAGAGAACAAGAAAAGAAACAACATAAGGGCAAGATGAGAAGTCTCTACTAAAGGGGGTGAAATTTTCGGTTTTGGAAAAAGAACGGACCAAAAGTTCTGCAGAGAACCTGGTAAGTAGACCCATCATCTCATCTCACAAGTTAACGTATTCTAAGAACCAAGACATTGTTTTTTAGGGGATGCTGTGAGGATGTTGTGAAAAGTTGTGGCCTGCGGATTATCAATGGACCTCATAAGTTAAATGGTGCAGGGGTTGCAGATGAAAGTCTCGTAGGGACTGGGGATGCAGGAGATAGTGGATAGGGGAAGGATGGTATAACAAATTTTCCTCCATAAACTTATGTTAAAGAATTGGGCCCTAATCGGGAGGCTAGGATCAGTAATGTGGTCGTAGCTCCAACATATCTGGAAGGATACCCTAATAGAGTTGGGGTTATAGGGTTGTTGAGGGATTTCAGCACATAAGTTAAGAAAGGAATACCATACCTTTCTTCGGTTCCATTTTAAGGTAACGAATGCACTCAAAGTACTGGAGGTGACTCCAACCCAAATTTTGGGGTTGTGGGTTCTGGTCCACGTGGACTCTTTGCTCATAGGACAAACACACAGGGAGCGACAACAAATTTCCAAAATGAAACCGTGGAAATCGACCCACATGGAGCAGGAACTTCCAGAGCGGGAGTTTTCAGTGTGGCGAATGAGAAATATGTTCCATATCAGAGAAATATCCTGATAAATGTGTCTTATGAGTCGAAAAGTGAGGAGAATCGCAGGATTGGATCAAAGCGTAAGAAAAGAAAAGGTATTCGCCAGAAGTCTGAAGACAATAACTTGGTTTTTGGGAAAGATATACATTTTCATTCAGCCATGTTGGCCTCTGAACATATACTTGTAGGGATAGCAAAAGGGAAGCATTTTACGTCAAAGGAAACAAGTGACTGGGTAAAGCATACTTGGAGGGATTCCCTGGCGGGTGAGGCGAAGGTAACAATACTTGTGCGGGGATGGTTTATGTTGTGTTTCAAATCTGCAGAATATATCTTGTGGGTGCTAGGAAAACAATAGAGCATAACATCTTCACCAGTCCTCAAGAGCTGGAGTCCTTTGTTTGGTGCACACAGGGAAAAATTGGAGGCAGTCCTAGTGTGGGTAAGACTACCAGCCCTGTCACCGCAGATGTGGATAGTGGATGTCTTTAAGGAAACATGAGATAAAATTGGGGAGTTTCTGGAAGTCGACATGACTTTCCTTGCAACAAGGACTAGAATAGTGGCTAGAATTCTGGTAAAGATTGACCCTAGGAGGGCCTGTTCGAAAATCTGAAATTCTCTTATGATGGGGGTTGTCACATTCAACAATGGGTTTATGAGAATTACCATTCCGTTGCAAACATTTCCACAAGCTCGAACATCTGGTCAGAGACTGTCCAATGGGTTATAGAGGCAAAATAAGGCAAAGGTTTTTCTCATTGGAGAATGGAGGGCTTTAGGGTGCTCAAGATAGAGCCAACATGCAAGGGGCAGGTGGCGATTTGGGATTTTCTCCAAAAATACAGATGGATACAACGCTAGGCCAAAACATTGAAGAAGGAGGTATGGAATTGGATGAGGGAGAGTAGCAGGTGACTCAGACCGGGACTGATGAAAATGAAAGTCAAGGAACAAATGAAGGCAATGAAAAAATTCTTTTGCATTCATGTATTGTTCTTTCTCCAACTTCTTGCACTCTTTTTAATATTCCCGACTTTGTTTCATATTTTTTTGGTCCTGGTCCTTCCAGGCCTGCATATACTTCTATCAATTATCTTTATATGGTCTCTATGAGCCTTTGGACAACATTATTACCACCATACCCCCCTCAACTTTTTTTCGGAGTCTCGGTTGAAACGTGTATCCTTCCTATAAGTCTTATAACCTCAGACCTAGAATCCCCAAGGAATCTACTATAGTTCACTTGGGTGGACTCAAGGAACTCTTATCACAGGCCAATTCTGCAAAAACTACGGGTAGAAAAGCCAATATTTCCAAGGCCCATTTGAAAGCTCATCTAAATATTGTTGATGGAAAGCAAAAATCCTTAGCTGGGGTGCTTAGAGTAGTGGAAGCCCCTGTAGTGGTTTCCCAATGTTAGTCATCTCTTACAATTGTAGGGGTTTAGCTAGTACCCACAAGAAACTAGCTTCGAAAAGACTCATTTCTTCATCATCTCCTGATATAATAATTATTCAATAAACTCTAGGTTTGGGGGACAAAATATTTGAGACACTCAATAGGATGTTCTCGAGATGGCTCTTTTTCTTCCTGGATGCTAGAGGGTGATCGGTCCGTTTAGCTACAAGTTTTAATTTGAGTAAGTTCAGGGTCTCAAATATCTGGAGCTTTGAGATGGTCCTAGGAGTGGAGATTTTCTCAGCAAAATTAAGTATGGAATTAACAATCATTAATGTTTACGGGCCCTATCTTGAGCCAGAAATTTTCTAAAATTCCCTTTTTTCAAAATATTTTATGAAGACATGCAATTTGGTGGTTGGGGGGGACATGAAATTTTCATTGGGGGCGTTGGAGATATGGGGACTCCAAGCCCATGAAGATCGCTCGACAAAGTTCTTCTTCAGGAAACTGATGGAATATAGGCTTATCAATGTTATCTTGATTAAATATAAGCCCACATGGAGGAATAGGCGCACAGGAAATGCAATGGTGGAAAAGAGTTTGGACAAATTTCTAATAGCATAGGAATTAGTAGGCAAAATACAATTGTTCCGACAATGGATCGAGTCAAGAGGAGACTCTGATCATCATCCGATTTTCTTAGAACTGAAGTGTGGTAGACCAAAACTAGGCTTGAAGGCCTTATAAATTTAACTCTTATTAGCTGCAAGATGAGAGTTATATTCAACTCGTACGAGACACACAGATCCCCTTCGTCTTGGATGAATCAACCACACAACAATTCATGGAAAACCTCAAAAGAGTGAAACAAGCCTCTATTCAATGGGAAAAGCAAAAGAATATAAGGGATGAGGAGGAACTCAAATTAATTGAGACAAAATTAGAGCGAATGGAGACCCATGAAGAATGTGGATATGAGTCAAAGGAAGCCAAAGGTAGGATTAATTAGAGCTAGAAAATAAAAAAAGAAGGATTCTACTAGAACAAGAACATTGGAGACTTAAGAGCAAGGCAATAAGGCTTAAAAGCGGTGATGAGAATTCCCATTTTTTCCATAATTACGCTAGAGGTAGGAAGAATATCAATACAATATGGGAAATGCATAAAATTGATGGAAGCAAAGTTAAATATTTTGAATAAATTACAATGATGGGTAAGGATTTATTCAAAAATATTTACAGAGCATCGGAAGAGGCTACAATCACAAAAGTAATAAGAATTGCACATTTCTTTCCTCATTTTTTAGAGGAGGAAGACACTCAAAATTTGATGACCCTGATTTCCAAAAGGGATTTGGAGGCCACTCTTAAGGCGATGTAGTAGGACAAGAGTCTAGGTATAGACAAATGGACTGTGGAATTTTATCAAGGGTTTTCGATTTGAATGGAGACGATTTGTTGAGAGTGGCTGAATATTCTCAACAAAGGGGGAGTATCCACGAACCCTTCAACACAACCTTCATGGCTCTGATCGCAAAGGTAGATGATCCTAAGTCCTTCGAAGAGTACAAGCCAATCTCTTTATGCAATTGCATCTATAAGATCATTGCCAAAATAATTGTAGTCTGACTCCAACCTATTTTGTTGTTGATGGTGTTGGATACTGCCAACATACAAGAGGTCTCCCCGATGTGAGGTCCCAATTATACCTCACATCGTTTGGAGTAGGAGCCCCATACGGAGTATCAACCCAACCACCATAATTGTAAGGTTCATCTTGGTTTCAATGAATAACATATGAGATTATATACATAACCCTTGAACAAGAAAGTAAGTTGACATTGTGAAACATTGATTGTAATGTATAAAATGAGACTTTTTGAGGGTGGGATACAAAAGTGAGCCTTTAGAAGAAAGTAATAGTACTAACCTAAGAGAGACACACGAGAAAAGAAATATTTGTTAGTTAATTAGTGAAATAGTTCACATAGACACAACGATCATTAAACCACATACAACACACCTTCAACAAGATAAGTACCAAGACCACCGAAATACCTTATTACATATGAACGAATCATATATAGCAAACATCTAAAGAATAGTCTTAATACAATCACAATATATGCATGAAAATGTGTTGGCTCATCGAGCTTCAATTATAAGGTGAAAGATCCAAGTACACAATTACAATGTTGAGTCACTAGTTCCAGTAATGCAACATTAAGTCACTTCTTGCTTCTCCAAAGAATAGTTTTATGTCATTATGCCAAGTAGAGAAGCCGAGACTAGCTCTCCAAACCTTAAGCCTCAAAAAATCATTTTGCTTGAGTTATCAGGTTTCTTTTATAATAAGGGGAATGACCTTTCATCTCCCCTTGATGTTTGGTTTACCCTCATAACTCTTGGACTTCTAATATGTCATTTGGACTTCTGTATGTGACTTTTGGACTTCTTCATGTAACTTTTGTCCATATATGGCTACGTGACTCTTCATATTCCACACATGACTCTTTGTCTTCCACACATTACATTTTTTTCCTTTTCTTGAGAATACATCATTACATTCCACATGATAATGTGGCATGACACATGTACACATATTGACTATTATGATGACACTTTTACAAGTTACAACTTGACAATGATGACATGGACTTCATGATGAAGTTGTCTTTCATGCTGCTTCATCTTTCATTCTTGATGGTAGATATGATCTATGATTCATCTTCACGAAATATCCACTTTGTTGCTTATATTCACCCTCCAAATGGTATTTGATCAATATCAAAATCCTCTGATTCATCATGTAATGTCTTCTTTCTGTCTTGGTCAATGATCTACTTTGTGTCCCCATGATAGCCCGCTTTAGTGATTTTTCTCCACAAGTGTTTCTTTATGCTTTCTCCTTGCCATATTATTTGAGCATCACCTTATCTTGTTAGAAAGTTACTTCTGCCATTGAAAACCATTCATGACGAGGAAATATTAGTCTTAAAACATCTATTCTATCACTACCTAGCTCATGGAATGATCTGCTCATGACAGGCCTGTGAGAGAGTTAAAAGAAAAATGCTTGATTAAGAGGGTGCAATCAAACTCATTAGTGACTTAGGAAGGTTCCACCATTCATTTTTACTGCGCCATGCACTATGAAGAGGATATCTCCTTGGTCCAGTGCAGTGGGGGACGCTGAAGAGACAAGGTGGAAGGCTTCATGTTCAAGCTTGTGCCATACACTCTTAAAGAAAAGAGAGGAAGGATTGAAAGAGTAGTTTGACTAGTCAAGGGTGAGGAGAGACATATTTTAGCCTTCCCTACTGTGCCATGCACTCAAAGGAAGGGTATAAGGAAGGCTAGGGCGCATAGCGCATTGGGAAAGGGGGAAGGTGAAATCTTTAGCCTTTAGGACTGCGCTATGCGCTCAAAGGGAAAGGATACTTCTAGGAGAGCGTAGTTTGAATGGTTAAATACAAAGAGGAGGTTTCCTTCAACCTTCCCTACTATGCCATGCACTCTAGAGGAATATTTTAAGAAATTATTCGGCGCAGAGCACATTGGGGAAGGGGGAAGGGTGAGGCTTCAGCCTTCGGGAGTGTGTCACGTGCTCAAAGGAAGAGGAGGCTCGAAAGAAAGCGTAGTTTTCTTCAAGAAGGGCTCACTATTGATTTTTAATGTGCTTTCATCCTAGATTAGCACAATTTGACCCAATATTGGGTTCTTGACCATTTAGAGTGCGCATTTCATTGAGGGAGGCATAGAGATGAAGCCACTTTTCCTAGGAGGGTTCTCACTGCAATGGGAGGATATGAGGGTCTTTGCATTGCATGTTTTTCCATTGCAAAAGGGTGTAAGAGGTCCATGTTGTTAGATAGGAGTGCTCTATGTGTCATGTAAGGAAGAGGTGACCAAAACACAATACAGTGAGTCAGTATGAGCAAGAAGGATCATGTCACTGCCCTTGGGAGGATCATTATGTGCAGCAGATTTGAGGTAATCTTGAGAGGGACTTATTGCACCAATATTTGGGAGTAGGATTGCAACATTGAGGCCCATGGATAGGTTGAGCTCCACACTTGATAATATGGCTAATGGATTCACAACTTCCACTGGGCTAAAGGACCGAGAAGGGCTCCAAAATGGCTTTGTGTGGGATCGACAAAGTAAAGAAGAAAAATGCATCCGAACATGACTCAAACTTGGATCACACACATAAATGATATGTATTTGAAAACTTTAAGGTTTGATGAAATTTTCAAGTGAAATTTTTATGTCTTTTATGCAATTAGACAAGTTGGAATAACATATAAATTAAGTGTTTAAACTAAGTTTTGCAGCATAAACAGAGACAATAATACCATAACAGAAACACAAGACAACAAAATCATGAAGGAGTTCACCCCTCCTGGGTTACATCTCCTGGTCTAGCTTCCAATGTTGGGCCTCTTTCATTATGTGCTCAAATATGTGTTTACATGGATTTGCAGTTCTCAGAATGAAAAAATAATGTCTCCAATGGCTTCATAACAGTAAAAAACCCCTTGTTGGGATATTTCTATATTCAATTTGGTAAAAAACTAAGTAAGTTATGCTATGGTGTAATTTTGTTGCTAACTCATCTACAAACAACACCCACCTACGAACCATTCTACAATTTCTGCCATTTTCGGCACCATTGAGCGACAAATTCACCCCGCGTTGGTGAGATTCCTACCGGATTGGGTGCATTTTTTTTCGTTTGGTTTAAATTCCCAATGACCCCCCATGAGCAGACACGATGGGGCCAAGTGACGCGTTTTTCGTCATATATTTGGGAGCAGTTCAAACCACCCCGCCAAAACATAACTTTGTTCGAATTGTGGTTTGTGCAATGGTGTGGTTAAATTATGTTGAGGTTTGGTTCAAATTTCCGCGCCATATGGTGACTCCAACTGAACCATGGTTTGGTCGTTAAACTGTGGTTGATTTCGCAACTTTTGTGCCCAAACCACAACTCCAACCCCACTCTGTTACTGTGCTTACATATGGTATGGGTTCTGGAACCCCCAGGTTTCATAATTGTTGATCCAAACTGCGGTATGGTGTAAATACCGTGGGTTGGGGCCGGGGTTAACCCCGTGCCCTTGGCACCCACTCCTACTGTCTCGTGGGTATGGGTGGACCCGGGGCTAGGGGTAACCCCAACCCCATCCCCCAACATTTCGACCATTAAAATTTAGATAACACTCAACCAGTATGACTGTTGAGTAACACCAATGGCATGGTGGTAGGATGTCGTGTGTCCACCCCGCAGGTCTTGTGTTCAATCCGCTCAGAGTTATGTTCGACCGATATAAAAAAAAAATTACACCAATGTTCGAAGGCCACGTGGAGGCCACCCATTGGCCCACGTGACCTCCATTCATTCAACCAACTCGAACATTAACCAACCAATAAAATTACACCATCCACGAACCAATCAAATGAGGACACTTGGAGAAATTCCATTGACCAAAGAAAACATAGTCAACCTTCTGAGTCACCCTGCCCAGTCAGCGTACCTGACCAACTGGATTTTTTTTTTAGTTGTTTAGGAAAACAATCAGAACATGATATCAGGAGCATACCTTATTGGTTTTGAGTGATTCATGTTGAGTTGGATTAAGGGAAATGGGATCTTCGTTTTGGCACCGGTTTTGAGCACTTTTGAACACTTTGAATTTTGAGCACTTTACTGATCCACTAGATCATTCCTCCCCATTGGAAGCTTTTGGACCTCCAAAATATCATTTTTAGTCAACAAACATATGAGGGTACAGTTCCCTCACCCTTCCAATTTCAATCAATTTGGCTTTGCTTGGATTTTTCCCTTTAAGCCCCATACAAAGGTACTCCACATTCCCTCATTTTGAAGTCCTTGTTTTCCTGTCAAGAATGGTGTATTGCTGCATTTTTTCAAGATATGCAGGACGTAAATATACAATTGAAGGAATCTGAACATTCTCTCCTTGATCTCCAGTCAAAGGAGGCTCATACAATCTCAAATTCTCAACATTAAAAACTACATATATTTGCATATATGAAGGCAAATACAACTTGAAGGCATTATTACCAATATTTTCCAAAATATTGAATGGACCATATCGAATTGGTTTCAGTTTTTTACCTTCTCCTTGGAGTCTTTCTTTGCTAATGTGAAGCCAAACTTCATGTACCACTTGGAAACTGTGATTTACACTATGTTTATCATGTCTTGTCTTGTACTTGGCTTGACTCTTTTCCAACTATTCTTGAACTGTCTGATGCACCAATTGAACTTGTTTGATGAATATTTTGGCCTTATCTATGTCACTCTGTCCATCAATAGCAACATCTTTCCCAAAGATAAAATCTAAAGGAGATTTTGGTAAGTATCCCAAGCATGCCTCAAATGGCGATGTTTGAGTCGATGAATGCTTGGCCTCAAGCATGTTGAATGTAGTGAAAATGTTCATCCCACAATTTAGGATGCTTGTTGCAATAGCCATGAAGAAAATGTATTACCGTTTTGTTAACCACCTCTATTTGGTCATCTATTTGTGGATGGAATGTTGTTATTTTTTTCAATTTGGTGTCCATGAGTCCCCACAAGCTTGAACAAAAGTTCTCGACAAAGCGAGAATCTCGATCACTAACAATGGATGTGGGCAACCCAAAATGTACCTATACATTCAAAAAATAACAACTATGTATTTTGTTCAACTTTTTACAAGGCATCAAAATACACATTTTGTTGAACCTATCCACAACTACATGAAGGTAATCATGACCTCTCCTAGACATAGGTATAACTCCTACAAAATCCATAGAAACACTTTCCCATGGATGGGAAGGTACTGGTAGTGGAGTATACAATCTCAACTTTCTATTGCTAGGCTTACTGACAACACATAAAGAACATCATCTCACGAATCGTGACACACTTTCAAGCATATGAGGTTAGTAAAAATACCTTTGTAATTGTGCCATTGTCTTAATTACAATGAAATGACCATAAATAAGAGGAATATGAACTTCCCTTATGACGTTGACTCTCTCTCCTTGTGGAATACATAGCTTGCCAAGATTACACAACAAGTTATCATGCACATGATAATCTAACTCCTCTACTTGTTTACCTTGACACAAAGTCACATATACATCCTTAAAATCATTATCTAAAGCATATTGCTCAACATAGCTCTCATGCATGACAAAATTATGCTTAAGAATAATGGATGCACTAACAATTGGTCTAGAAAGCATATTAACAACTTTTTTATAGATATATTTCTTATACCTTATCACCAAGTGGAATTTTTGTAAAAAACCCATCCATTTGAAGTGCCTCGCTTGTTGTAGCTTTGTTTGTGATTGCAAGTATTGCAATGGTTGATGATTGGTGTGAATGATTGTTTCCTTACCCATCAACTAATGTTTCCACTTTTTCACACTTTTCACCAATGCATACAATTCCTTGTCATATGTAGGATAGTTAATCATTGCACCATTAAAAGGTTCAGAATGAAAATAGATGGGCTTACCATGTTGCATCAACACTGCACCCATGGCATAGTCACTTGCATCAGTTTGTATCTCAAATGATTGTCTCAAGTATGGAAGTGCAAGTACGGGTGCTGAGTTGATTCTCTCTTTCAATGCATCAAATGCTTTTTGTTGTTTTCCTCCCCACTGAAAAACCTCCTTCACACTTGTCATTGCATGCAATGGAGATGTAATGGAAGAAAAGTTAGAAATGAACTTTCTCCAATATTGGGATGCTCCCAAGAAACTTTTAACCTTTGTCACAGTTTTGGGTTTTGGCCAATTCAAAATGACTTCGACCTTTGAGGGATCTATCTTCAACTCACCTAATCCAACAATATGAACCAAGTAAACTAAAGATTTTTTCCCAAATTCACATTTCGACATCTTTAAAAACAACTTTTCCTTCTGTGAGACATCTAATACTTGCTTGAAATGCATGACATGTTCTTCATGGGACTTGCTGAAAATTAATATGTCATGTAAGTAGACTATCACAAAATAATCCAGAAAAGGCCTTAAAACATCATTCATAACCCGCATGAATGTAGCAGGAGCATTACAAAGCCCAAAGGGCATAACCAACCACTCAAACAAACCTTGCTTTGTTTTGAATGATTTCTTCCATATGTATCCTTAAACAATCCTAATATGATGATAACCACTCCTCAAGTACAACTTAGTGAAATAAACAATATCTTTCAATTGATCAAGTAAATCACCGATTCTAGGAAGAAGGTAATGATTCTTTACCGTAATTTTGTTCAATGCTCTGAATTCCGCACACATGCGCCATGTACCATCCTCCTTTGGTACTAGAACAATAGGTGACCCGCTTGGCAATGTGCTTGGTCAGATGATCCCTTTATCAAGCAACTCTTGGATTTGTTTCTTAATTTTTGCATTTTCCATCACTGACATCCTGTACATGCCAATGTTTGGAAGAGGGCAATATTGCTGCAATTGGATCTCATGTTGGATTCCTCTTTTAGGTGGCAATCCTTTAGGCTCCTGAAACATATCATCATATTGGTTAACAACCTCAACCAAATCAGATTTGAACTTTGCATCACATCCTTGAAAGGCTTCATTCTCAACATCATTCTTGGATTTGATCATCAAAAGCACAAAATTATTTCTAGAGTTAACAAGCCTCTTCATTTGTCCAGCATTCACAAGTGATAGATTTAGTTACTTGCGATGGGCTCTAACAATGTACTCAATACCATATTTAAACAATGATACTTGTTTTCATGGCGATGATCCTATCATAAATATATATGCTTCCCAAAACAGTACCACATATGTCTAATGGAACTACATCAAGTTATAACTCATCAATGAAGTTTGTAGTGATGGCGAATTTCAATTTGCATTTTCTAGTCACTTGCAATTTTGCATTGTCACATACCCAACCTAAAGGATAAGGTTTAGGATGAGGAATGGTTTCCAAACTCAAATTCTTGACAATGTTTTCTGAAATGAGGTTTGCGTGTGAGCCACTATCAAATAGAGTGTATTTTTTGTTTTGTTTTGAGATAACTATAATATGGAAAATCTCTATTATTTCCTTTTCATTTTGAGTTTCATTGAGGTTATTTGAATAACTAGAACTTGCAATAGAGTCCTTACCTTTCAATCCCATCGCTGTGATATTTGTTTCATCTCCCGAATCAGATCTTAAATCATGTTGTGTAGTTGCGACAATCTTTTGCTTTCCTTTGTTGTTAAACTTTTTGGGTATCATCTGAGGATGAAGTTTCCAACAACGGTCTTCATCATGGCATTCTTTTGAATAATGTTTGTATGCGATTTTTTCTCTCTCTTTCTTAAAGGAAACATTTTTCTTTCCTTTTCCTTTGAATTTTACATTTCCTTTGTCTCCACCCTTAAATGGATTTTTGCTGCCATCTTGTGGAACATTCTTCCCTCTTGCTTCTAGATGTGTTTCCTGTACACAAACCTCATCTAGATTTGTAGGGTTAAACATGATAAGTGTGTGTCTCAAGTAGCTATGTAAACCTCCAGTGTATTTGAGTAAAGTGTCTTGAGAGGATAAATCTACACCCAAAATCAATGCTCTCCTTCTGAACTCTTGGGTATAACTTTGCACACTTTGAACCTTTGATTGCCTAAAGTTTTTCCAAACCATTATAACTTTCTACATGTATGCTAAAGGATAAAATTTTCGTCTTAATGCAGCCACAAAATAATTCCAAGAATTTATGATCTTACCTCTTTTCTTGAGATCCTCTCGATTTTTGGCTTCCCACCAAATGAGTGTTGCACTTTCCAAACTTAATGAAGCAAGTTGAATCTTGGTCTTGTCATATTTGATCCTTTGTATCCCGCAATACACTTCAAGCCGACCAACCCAATTATCACAATTTCTCAGCATTTACTTCTCCATTATACATGGGCAATTCAAAATTTATGTCAAGTTTTAAAAATGGAGTTTTACCATGTCCCTTTGGAGAATTTGGAGGTGTTTGTGAAGTGGCTGATGTAGAAGATGATGATGGTGAACATGAAGGCGAGGAGAAAGGTGGAGGTATAGGTGGTTTATCACCATTTCCTCCATTCCCTTTTGGAGGTTTGTCTCCATTTTCTCCATTTACCTTTGGAGGATTTAAGCTCTCACCATACAATCTTGAGTTCCTTTCCTCATAAAGAACTTTCACCATCTCAGTCATCTCAAATAATGTTTTTCTGAAAGCCTTCTCATCCTTAGTAATATTGTCAGGCTCTCCTTCATGTGCCATGACTGGTGAGTCCTTTGGTGACACTTGAGGTGAAGCTTGTGGTGAAGATTCTGGTGAAGATTGTGGCAAATGTTCTCTCCTTGAACTAGCTTGAGGACTTGTTCCCGCAAGCTTTCCTTCTCCTGTTTTGAGATTCAACCTTGTAAGCATCGGAAAACACTTGCAACATAATTAACCCTCAATACCACCAAAGAACCTAAGATTTGATACCAAATTGATATGTATTTGAAAACTTGAAGGTTTGATGAAATTTGCAAGTGAAATTTGTATGTATTTTATGCAATTAGACAAGTTGAAATAGCATATAAATTAAGTGTTTAAATTCATTTTTGCAGCATAAAATAGAGACAATAATACCATAGCAGAAACACAAGACAAAAAAATGATGAAGGTTTTCACCCCTCTTAGGCTACATCTCCTAGTCCAACTTCCAATGTTGGGCCTCTTTCATTATGTATTTGAATATGTGTTTACATGCATTTCAGTGCTCGGAATGCAAAAATAATGTCTCCAATGGCTCCAGAACAATAAAAAACCCCTAGCTGGGCTTTTTCTACACTTAATTTGGTCAAAAACTGACTAAGTTATGCTATGGTGTAATTTTTCTACTAACTCATCTACAAACCGCACACACCTGCAAACCATCCTTCAATTTCTGCCATTTTCAGCATTGTTGGGCAACAAATTCACCCCGCGTTGGTGAGATTCCCTCTAGATTAGGTGCATTTTTCCGCTTGGTTTAAATTCCCAATGACACCCCGTGAGCGGACACGATGGGGCTAAGTGGCACATTTTCCGTCATAGATTTGGGACAGGTTCAAACCACTGCACCAAAACATAACTCTGTTTGAACTGTGGTTTGTGATGTGGTGTGGTTAAATTATGCCAGTGTTTGGTTCAAATTTCCACGCCATATGGTGACTCCAACCGAACCATGGTTTGGCTGTTGAACTGTGGTTGGGTTCCCAACTTTCATGCCCAAACCATAACTCCAACCCTGCTTCGTTATTGTGGTTGCATATGGTATGGGTTCCAGAACCACCGGGTTTCATAATTGTGTTGGGGATGGGGTTAACCCTGCGCCCACTCTTGCGGTCTCGTGGGTATGTGTGGACCGGGGGCCTTGAGTTAACCTCGGCCTCATCCCCCAACTTTCTGACCATTAAAATTTAAATAGCACTCGACCACTATGATTGTTAAGTAACACCGATGGCATGGCGGTAGGACGCCATGTTTCCACCCCGCAAGTCTTGTGTTCGATCCACTCGGAGGTCTGTTTGGCTGATATAATTTTCTTTTACACCAATGTTGGGAGGCCACGTGGCGGCCACCCATTGGCCCATGTGGTCTCCATTCATTTGACCAACTCAAACACTAACCAACCAATCAAATTACACCATCCACAAACTAATAAAATGAAGACACTTGGCAAGATTCCATTGGCCAAAGAAAACATAGTCACCCTTCCTAGTCAGTGTACAGACTGCCTAGTCAACGTATCATTAGGGTAATTTTGAGGTCTGAAATGGGCTTCCTAAGAAAAATGTACAACCAAAATAAACTTTATAAGAACCAATAGGATTCAAGATGATGATGTCAATCATGGGGGATGATTCACCATTTTTGGAGTGAAAAAGTTAAAATAATAAAAAATAATAAAATAATAAAACTATTTTTTCAACTCGTATTTTCAACTTATCTCCCTAAGTTTTTACTCAAATTTCAAGTGGGAGTATTTGTTGGATGCAAAATTTAATTTCTCATCCAAGGAGCACCCATGTTGCATACTTTTGATGTACCCTCCTACACGAAAAATGAGAAATACATGAAAAAACGTGATTCCAATCACGTTTTTCCTGATTTATCATTTTTCGTGTAGCAGGGTCCATAGAAAGTATGCAACATGGGTACTCCTTGGATGAGAAATTAAATTATGCATCCAATGAGTGTTTCTGCTCAAAAATTGAGTTAAAAATTAGGGAGATAAGTTGAAAATACGAGTTGAGAAAATAGTTTTATTATTTTATTATTTTTTCCCTCTAAAATTTGATGATGTAATCTAATATTATTTTATTATTTCCACTATTATTTTATAATTTCCTTAGGAGGCCCATTTTATACCTCAAAATTCCCCTAATGCTCACCAACCTGCAAAAAGTTTTAGTTTTTTAGGAAAACAGTTAAAAAGTGATATCGAGAGCATATGATATCGGTTTTGAGTGATTCGAGTTGCGTTGGATTCATGACGATGAGATATTTGTTTTGGCACTGGTTTCGAGCACTTTTGAACACTTTGAAATTTGATCACTTTACTAATCCACTGGATCAATATAACCATCAATAAAATCCATAAGGATACACGGGACTCATGAATAAAAATCACACCTCGAAATGACAACAAAGGGACATTAATTTATAAGTATGATAGTTGAAACAACGCATTACGACTCTTAGAACATGTTGTACATATCAACCCTTCAGCCTAAATTTTTGGCCTAATGCTCCCCCATGATCTTTCAAACTTGTTATCATGGCCGAAAACCTTCATATTCTGTTTGTCGTTACCCTTTTCCGCCCGAAAAATCCACTCTGCAAAGGTTAAGATCCGCATTTAAAAACATATCGGGCCTACCCCCTGCAGTCTTAGCCCCTTCGTTTTATTCCCCATATGACTCAAGCACGAGACCGGGCGCCAGGCGATAAGGGGCTAACCGTTCAAAGTTTTGGGGGCACCCGTGGCCGTCCGATCAGAAGTAAATCGACGGAGCGGAGTCTGTTTTCCTTGGTGGTCCCCGCATTCGTATCCCATCGCAAAAAACCACTGGTTTCATTCCGCACCACCTACCTGAGGCTGGCGGTATTTCCCGCGGACCCAGCGATTCCATACGCTGGGTGACGCGTGTCCCTCTGTACGTCCCGAAACCATTTTCATTTCGCGCATTATCGTTCAGTTGCGGGCCGCTCAGCGGAATCCATCACCACCGTCAGATCTGTGAGCCCCCATCCTACGGTGATAATTCGGCGAAGTTGCGCGATTTTTACCCTCCGTATAAAGCACCTCGGGCCCGCTATCTGTCGCCCCAAATGCTGTTCCAGCCGTCGAACTCGTCTTAAGGACGAAGGGTCAGGATCGTCCACGTAATTGATTGATGATTAAGTCCACCTCTCGCCACGCCATCAACCCGTATCTCCACGTCATGCCCCCCATGCAATCTGTGGTACATCCACTTGTCTAAATCCGATCCATTTATTGTATTTTGACTTTCTTACGTTATAATCCTTTACCGGCCCATTCTTCGCTCTTCCATTACATTTTCTCCGCCACCCTGCGCATCCCTCCGGCTTGATCATGCCTCCGTATTCATTTCTGTCGACCCCTCCATGATTCACAGTCCCCGTCTGATTTCCCTTAACGAGTTTGTGGTTTTGCAGGTTTGCCGCGATGGAAAATTACCACGATGCACTGCTTTTCTGACAGGGACCAATAGCGCCTCGATCGACAGTCTCTGAGGGAGAAATTTAAGATGGTAGCTGGAGGTAGTTGTATGATATGACCTCATTAATAGAAACATAAAGAAAATCCATTGAACATCTCAGAGCAATTCAAAGGAGGCAGATACTGGTAGCTGGAAGCATAAATGAGGTTACGAAGAATATCAACAGAGGATCGAAGAGCTCAGTGTCCGGCATTGAAAAATGCAAATTCCAGTTCGGGGCTCAAGGGGGCAAGAGTACCATGCACAAATACAAGCAACCTCAAGGTTTTATTGCAGTAGATTTTTCTTTTCCCGCCAAGTACAGAACATGTGTATATTTTATTCTTTATGTCTCGTTCATGAGGAGATTTTCATCCTCAACATTTATTTCATGAAGTAGTAGCAGAGTACTTGCACTAGTTCAGCACCGCCAAACAGCATAGGCGGGTTTTTCTTTCAAATTTGTTTTAAATAAGATCATTAAATGTATATCACCTACCTCATTCTCTAGAGTTTTCTCCTTCTCCTATAAAAACTAGAAAGAAAGACATTGTAGGGGTTCTAGATTTCTATCAGCAAACTGTGTAGTGAAAGACTCTTGTATACATCTTGTAAAGTTTATGTATGAAAGCTCAGAGCCCGTAGGGTTTCAGTGAGGAGGAGTTATAACTGTAATGAGGATTCTGGTCTTTGTTATCTCACAGTATGTAACCTTCTCTTATGTGTTAATATAATATCTCATTTCATGCTATTTATCTTCTTGTATCATGTTCTAGAATGCGAGTGGCTCTCTGGTCTTAAGTAAGGATTCATCCTAGTTGGTGCCCATACTTGGATTAGTCAAGCACTTTAAATAGGCCTAGTCATGATATACTATTCCATATTCATTTCATCCATATTTTCTGCTATATTAGTTACTTGAGGAGGGTGCTTTTAAAACACCATTTTCATGTATGGATTCTTAGTTGGATAAGCCCATATGTGGTTCTGTTGTGTATCTGGGAATCAGCCTCATGCTAAATAGTATCTTCTTCATGTTTCTTCACTACATCCACTTTCTGATATTTGATTTCTGTGGCATATTGTTTGAACTGGCCCTCTTTGCAGTAAGCTGTCTCTTAACTGTCTAATGCTTTTGTATTGGAGTTTTGCATGCTGTTCCTACATTATTCTTGTCTTTGTATTAGCTTCTGAGAGAGTCCGGTCCCATTTCAATTAATTTCCTTGTTTTACAAGAGATAGCGGGAGAGCTTTTGGATTGACAACCCAAGCTATATTATGAGCTCCTTGCTATGATAAGATGTCCTAGGCACTGGTCTATGGCAACTCTAGGCTGTCTCTAGGAGTGACAAAATTGTCTACAACATTTTTCTGGCGCCGTTGCCGGGGAACGAATTCAAGAATATCAATTTCCCTGGGTCTCGACAAATCATATTCACTCTCTAATCAGGTGAGCACAGAGAGTTGAAGAGTTGCATATCTCTCACCTTGGCGACTCCACTGTTATTTATTTGATAAATCTATTGGTAGTCCTGGCTCCTCGTAAGCCACACTTGAGGTCAGATACAGCTTAGTCAAAGACACCTTACGTGTCTGACCCAGAAAAGATCATTCATAAAAGAGTCTGGAAAGAGAAGAAATCAGTTCACGCTGAAATCCCTGAATATTTGATAGAAGATTATCCTCCCTCTTCTTCTCAAGAAATCAGAACAGAACATCCCGATTTCACCGAAGAAAATCCTGCATATTACTCAGAAAGTCCACCTGGGGGAAGTGCCAGGATTGAAGAGGATTTTCATCCTACTCTCGAGGCTGAGGAAGTTAAAGAAGTTACAGAAGTAACCGTTGTTAGTCGTGAACTGTTTCCATCCACACCTCAGACCTCTGCACAACACATTCCGATTGTCGCACATACTCCACTCCCTCTCCCTCCCCTTCCTTCATTTGTATCTCAGACTGTTGCACAACCCCCACCTCCTCCAATGGCTAATGTACCAGCTTTTCTCCTAAACAAATATGCTCCACTGGCCTTACCCCAAGTGCTAAATGATATGCCACAGGATTATTTGAAGATTTTGCCCAGATTTAATGGAGAGAATGAGGTTGATGCTCAGAAACATCTTGAGACTTTCTGCTCCTTTGCAGAAAACTTAAATGTAGAACATTTGGATGTGGTCTTAAGGTTGTTTGTTCAATCTCTGGATGGTGAAGCCAGAAAATGGTTCAAGACATTGGCAGACCGTTTCGTAAATACTTGGGAAAGAATGGAAGAAGTTTTTCTCAGGAAGTGGGGAGAAAAGAAAGATTATGGCCAGTGTCTTACTGAATTTAACACCTTAAAGAAGAAGCATAATGAAGGAGTGTCAGAGTTTATTAAAAGATTTAACAAGTTATATTTGAGCCTACCTCCTGAAATGAAGCCTCACGAAACCGCTGCTAAGATAGTTTTCATAGCAACATTTGATTTTGACTTTGGCTTCTCCTTGAGGGAAAGAAAACCTGTCACTTTAGACGATGCTCAGTCAGATGCTCTTGAGTTAGAAGCAAATTTTGCCTCCACTGGAAAAATGAAAGCGAAAGTTGAACAGGATACTAGAAGGAGAGGTAAAGAAGAGGTTTCCTCCTCTAACCAGGAGAAGGATTCAGATAAGATGGATGAAATAAGCAAGATGATTAAGAAGATGGTAAAACTTGAGTTGGAGGCTAAGAATGCAGCGCCCAAGAATTTTTATAATGCTCCAAACAGAGGATACAGTCCCCAATATAAGAGACCACCATTGCAAATATTGCCAAGGGAAGCAAAGGAGCAGCAAGATCAGGTACCACACCCATTGTACCTGGAAGGCCCAACAGATGACTCCACTGAAGATGCTGCTTATGAACTAGAAGATTCAAATATTGCTTTCTCAAACAATGATGAAATGGAATGCCCATTGCAAGAAGAAGAAGAGGAAGCAGAGATTGATCATTATTGTAAACAATTTGCTGATTTCATGCAAGCACAATTCAATGTAAAATATGATCTCAGATCTTCAAGGAAGGGGACCCGAATTCAAGACCAAGAAGAAGAGCCACCGCAAAATAATGTACCTGCTCAGAAGGAATCAACAACAAAGAGAAACACAGAAAAAGGTAAGAGTCCTCTAAATACTCCTTTGCAGCCTAATGATCAGATTCCTTCTTCTTCAAAAGTAGTCAGTCCTCCTAATGATGAATCAATGTCAAAAGAAAGTAAATTTTCAGCTGAAAATAAAGAGTCAAAAGAAGTTGTGATAGAAAAGCCCCCTCCTGCTTTTAGTTTGAAAAAAGAACTTGAAAAAATTAAGATTCCAGTCCCCCTGACTGAGCTGTTAAAACAGCCTGCATATCAATCTCAAGTCACTTCCTTCATACTCCCTCCTGAAACCCCAATAACTCCGGATAGTCTCAACCTTCAAGAAGAAAGACCCCTGGTAGTCTTTGGCCCACATGTAGAGGAAATAGACCCTTCTACTCCTCCTTTTTACGTGTCTTTAGTTATTCATGACATGCTGTTACACAACTGCATGCTAGATTCTGGGGCCTCCCATAATCTTATGCCTCTGTCTGTCATGGAACAACTAGGATTGCAAATTACAAGACCATATAAAGACCTTTATTCATTTGATTCCAAAAGAGTTAAATGCTTGGGGATGATTAAATATTTAGTGGTCAATTTGGCCCAAATTCCAGCAAAGAGTGTGGTCATGGACATTGTGGTTGCTAATATCCCAGCCCGCTTTGGCATGTTACTGTCAAGATCCTGGGGCACAAAAATTGGTGGGTCACTCAAAATGGACTTAACATATGCTACCGTCCCAGTCTTTGGAGGCCAAGAGAGGAGGTTATACAGGGAGACTGGATTTGTTAAAATGGTAACTAAGGCCGACTGCTCAGAGAATTCCCCAGTTTATAACAAAGAGGGAGATTTCTCATGTTTGATGTTAGAAGAAAATAAAAATTATGCCCATGAGCCCCTTTTTGGTCAAATCCAAACTGAGCAGCCCAGAGAAGATCAGGAATCAGAAATTTGGACATTACATTTTGATGGAGCAAATTCAAAGGAAGGTAATGGAGCTGGAGTATTATTAATCTCTCCTACAGGAAAATGGGTGCCACTGTCCTTTAAGTTGGAATATGAGGCTACTAATAATGTGGCTGAATACGAGGCACTGCTATTGGGGTTGCAAACAGCTAGGAATATGAATATAAAGAATCTAAAAGCTCTGGGAGATTCAGAATTGGTTGTTAGACAGGTCAGAAATCAATGCGAAACAAAACACCCTCGGCTGAGAGCATATAGAAATGAAATATGGGACATGGTAGAAAATTTCTTCTCAGCATTTAATATACAGTTCAGGCCCCGGGAGCAGAACAGAATGGCAGAATCTCTTGCTGTGGCTGCAAGTACATTCCGTCCCCCACAGAATCCTCTTTTGAGGTATGAAATTGAAGTATGATACAGACCATCAATCCCAGATAATATTAAACACTGGCAGGTTTTTGAAGACGAGGAACAGATGAAGAGATTTCTGGAGACAGTGGGTGAATTCTCTAATATGGAAATTGATGACTGTGAGGAAGAGGAAACTGAAAATATTACAGAAAACAGATGGGAGGAAAAAATAGCAGGCAATAAAGTGCTGCAGCTAAAAGGAAATATCATACCTAGAGGGCTGGTACCTCTAGAAAGATTGTTTGACAAAAATGATGTTCCATTGCAGCATAATAAAATAGTAGAAGAAAATCAAGTAGAAGACTTGAATTTGGGCACTGATGTTGAGCCCAAAATTGTCAAATTATCCAAGAAGGTCCCAGATGTATATAAAGAAAAATACTTGAAGTTGTTTCAATCTTATAAAGATGTATTTGCATGGTCCTATCAGGACCTAAAAAATTTTGATACTAATATAATGCAGCATAAAATTCCTCTGAGGGAAGATGCAAAAACATATAAGAAGAAGCTCAGACATATAAATCCTCTGCTGCTTCCCTCTTTTGAAAAAGAAGTCAGGAGGCTGCTTCAGGCTAAGATAATTGTGCCACTAAGGTACTCTGAATGGGTGGCAAATCTTGTCCCTGTTCGAAAGAAAAATGGAGAAATAAGATTATGTGTGGATTTTAGGAATTTAAATAGAGCATCTTTAAAGGATAATTATCCACTGCCCAAGATGGACCACATCCTGCAGAAAGTGGTGGGAGCATCTAGAATGTCAATGATGGATGGTTTTTCTGGTTATAATCAGGTGGCTGTATCCCTAGAAGATCAAAAGAAGACTACTTTCACCACGCCATGGGGAACATTCATGTATGCCAGGATGCCTTTTGGATTAATCAATGCAAGAGCTACTTTTCAGAGGGCTATGGATATAGCTTTTGTTGGAGAACAGGACAAGTTTCTGGTGGTATATCTGGATGATATTACAGTATTTTCAAAGGATGATACTGAACACATTCAGCACTTGCAGAGAACCTTTGAAAAATGCAGAAGGTATGGTCTTTCCCTCAATCCTCAAAAATCTTTATTTGCATTAGATGAGGGAAAACTCTTAGGGCACATTGTAACTAAAGATGGTGTGAAAATAGACCATAAGAGAGTTGAAGTTATAAACAGTGTTCCTCTCCCCAGGAATAAGAAGGAAGTGCAAGTGTTTTTGGGACGAATCAATTTTTTGAGAAGATTCATTCCTAACTATGCTGAGATAGTTAGACATATAACTGATATGCTTAAAAAGAATAATGAAGTGAAATGGTCCCAAGAATCTAGAGACGCATTCACAAGGATAAAACAGGCATTTGCAGAGGCTCCTGTGCTAGTTGGGCCCGATTATACAAAGCCATTTATGATCTTTTCATTTGCTTCACCTCATATAGTAGCTGGAGTCTTGTTGCAGAAAAATGAAGATGAATATGAGCAGCCAATAGCCTTTTTCAGCTAGGTATTGCATGATGCAGAATTGAAGTATAACATACTAGAAAAGCAGGCATATGCCTTGGTGAAGTCTCTCAAAGCCTTTAGGACATATGTTTTGCAATTTCACATCACTGCATATGTTCCTACAGCAGCTGTCAAAGACATCCTCGTTCAAGGAGATAGTGAAGGCAAAAGAGGAAGATGGATTGCAAAAATACAGGAGTACGATCTGGACATAAGACCCACTAAGCTAGTTAAAGGATAGGGGCTAGCTAAAATATTATCTGAATCAAATCACCAGGCTTTAGGCATCAATTTATCCATGATAACGAATGAGGAGTCTGAAAAAGGAAAAGAGCAGCGTGGGCTAGAGCTGGCCACTCAAAAGATACACACTAAATATCTCACTAGTCATTGGTACAAAGAAATAGTTGAATATCTCTTAACACTCAGCTGTCCTCCAAGTTGTGATAAGGTAAAATACAGGGCTGTAAGAATGAAATCTCAGAAATACATAATTGCTAATGGGCAGCTATACTGGAGAGATCCTTCAGGGATTTTACTATTATGCCTTACAGAAAATGAAGTAGAGAATATAATGACAGAATTTCATGAGGGAATATGTGGAGGGCATTACAGCTGGAGGGCTACAGCTCATAAAATCCTGAAGGCTGGCTTCTACTGGCCAAAACTATTTACAGATGCTTTTGCTTGGGTCAGAACATGTGACAAGTGCCAAAGATTTGCAGAAAGACAGAAATTAGCAGCTTTTCCCCTGATTCCTATTCATGTAAATGAACCATTTCAGAAATGGGGATTAGATTTTATAGGGGAAATACATCCCCCATCAAGTGGCCAATATAAATGGATACTAACAGCCACAGATTATTTTACAAAATGGGTGGAAGCCATACCTGCAAGAAATGCTACATATGCTGTGATAATTAAATTCGTGGAAGAAAATATCATATCCAGGTTTGGCTGTCCTGCTAGGATTGTAACTGATAATGCACAGGCCTTCAAGTCTACCAGGTTTGTAAATTTCTGCCAGCAGTATAACATTATATTGAATCACTCCACGGCTTACTATCCACAGGGAAATGGCTTGGCAGAGTCCTCAAATAAAACCCTGGTGAGGACTTTGAAGAAAACAATAAATGAGAATCAGAAAAACTGGGATTCCCAATTAAAATTTGCTCTATGGGAAAATAGGATAACCAACAAGAGAGCAACAGGGAAATCTCCTTATGAATTAGTATATGGACGAGCAGCAGTGTTTCCCGCGCAGTTGGCTCTGCCAGTGGCACGTTTCATGCAGGGAAATCAGGAAGAGCCAGATGATATGGTTAGAAGAATAAATCAACTGGTGGAATTAGAGGAAACACGAGACCAGGTGAATCAGAGATTAGTGGAGTATTAAGAAAAAATGAAAAATATCTTTGATCGGCATGAAAAGGATAGAAAATTACAAAATGGCGACCTGGTTCTCAGATGGGATGTTCGAAGAGAAGAGAAGGGCAAGCATGCTAAATTTGATCCACTTTGGTTTGGTCCATTTAAAGTTGTGGAACAGGGAGGTAACAACACGTTCATATTGGAAAACTTACAGGGTGACCTGCTTGATTCCCCTGTCAATGGCCAATTCCTCAAGCCCTACTTTCAATTCTGATTCAGGCAGAGCAAGCCTGATGTACCATACTGTATATATGTTTTCATTTCAGTTTTGATTTTGTGAGTGCACTGATAAATTATGAAGAAAAACTACTAAAAGAGCAGAGGATCAAGGTATACACAGAAATGATCAGTGGTCTGCAGGTTCTCGTCACGTCCATGGATGAACGTACCGTCCCTAGATGGAGCCGATGTTGTACATATCAACCCTTCAGCCTAAATTTTTGGTCTAATGCTCCCCCATGATCTTTCAAACTTGTTATCATGGCCGAAAACCTTCATATTCTGTTTGTCGTTACCCTTTTCCGCCCGAAAAATCCACTCTGCAAAGGTTAAGATCCGCATTTAAAAACATATCGGGCCTACCCCCTGCAGTCTTAGCCCCTTCGTTTTATTCCCCATATGACTCAAGCGCGAGACCGGGCGCCAGGCGGCAAGGGGCTAACCGTTCAAAGTTTTGGGGGCACCCGTGGCCGTCCGATCAGAAGTAAATCGACGGAGCAGAGTCTGTTTTCCTTGGTGGTCCCCGCATCCGTATCCCGTCGCAAAAAACCACTGGTTTCATTTCGTACCACCTACCTGAGGCTGGCGGTATTTCCCGTGGACCCAACGATTCCATATGCTGGGTGACGCGTGTCCCTCTGTACTCCCGAAACCATTTTCATTTCGCGCATTATCGTTCAGTTGCGGGCCGCTCAGCGGAATCCATCACCATCGTCAGATCTGTGAGCCCCCATCCTACGGTGATAATTCGGCAAAGTTGCGCGATTTTTACCCTCCGTATAAAGCACCTCGGGCCCGCTATCTGTCGCCCCAAATGCTGTTCCAGTCGTTGATCTCGTCTTAAGGACGAAGGGTTAGGATCGTCCACGTAATTGATTGATGATTAAGTCCACCTCTCGCCACGCCATCAACCCGTATCTCCACATCATGCCCCCCATGCAATCTGTCGTACATCCACTTGTCTAAATCTGATCCATTTATTGTATTTTGACGTTCTTACGTTATAATCCTTTACCGACCCATTCTTCGCTCTTCCATTACATTTTCTCCGCCACCCTGCGCATCCCTCCGGCTTGATCATGCCTCCGTATTCATTTTTGTCGACCCCTCCATGATTCACAGTCCCCGTCTGATTTCCCTTAACGAGTTTGTGGTTTTGTAGGTTTGCCGCGATGGAAAATTACCACGATGCACTGCTTTTCTGACAGGGACCAATAGCGCCTCGATCGACAGTCTCTGAGGGAGAAATTTAAGATGGTAGCTGGAGGTAGTTGTATGATATGACCTCATTAATAGAAACAGAAAGAAAATCCATTGAACATCTCAGAGCAATTCAAAGGAGGCAGATTCTGGTAGCTGGAAGCATAAATGAGGTTACGAAGAATATCAATAGAGGATCGAAGAGCTCAGTGTCCGGCATTGAAAAATGCAAATTCCAATTCGGGGCTCAAGGGGGCAAGAGTACCATGCACAAATACAAGCAACCTCAAGGTTTTATTGCAGTAGATTTTTCTTTTCCCGCCAAGTACAGAACATGTGTATATTTTATTCTTTATGTCTCGTTCATGAGGAGATTTTCATCCTCCGCATTTATTTCATGAAGTAGTAGCAGAGTACTTGCACCAGTTCAGCACCGCCAAACAGCATAGGTGGGTTTTTCTTTCAAAATTGTTTTAAATAAGATCATTAAATGTATATCACCTACCTCATTCTCTAGAGTTTTCTCCTTCTCCTATAAAAACTAGAAAGAAAGACATTGTAGGGGTTCCAGATTTCTATCAGCAAACTGTGCAGTGAAAGACTCTTGTATACATCTTGTAAAGTTTCTGTATGAAAGCTCAGAGCCCGTAGGGTTTCAGTGAGGAGGAGTTATAACTGTAATGAGGATTCTGGTCTTTGGTATCTCACAGTATTTAACCTTCTCTTATGTGTTAATATAATATCTCATTTCATGCTATTTATCTTCTTGTATCATGTTCTAGAATGCGAGTGGCTCTTTGGTCTTAAGTAAGGATTCATCCTAGTTGGTGCTCATACTTGGATTAGTCAAGCACTTTAAATAGGCCTAGTCATGATATACTGTTCCATATTCATTTCATCCATATTTTCTGCTATATTAGTTACTTGAGGAGGGTGCTTTTAAAACACCATTGTCATGTATGGATTCTTAGTTGGATAAGCCCATATGTGGTTACATTGTGTGTCTGGGTATCGACCTCATGCTAACTAGTATCTTCTTCATGTTCCACTACATCACTTTCGATGTTGATTCCTGTGGCATATTATTTTGGTAGCCCTCTTTGCGATGCATTGTCTCTTCGCCCATACGTGCTTTTGTATTGAGTTTTGCCTCTTGTTCCTACATTATTCTTGTCTTTAGTAGCCTTAGGAAAGGAATTAAATTCATTTCAATTAATTTCCTTGTTTTACAAGAGATAGCGAGAGAGTTTTGGATTGACAACCCAAGCTATTATGAGCTCCTTGCTATGATAAGATACGGAGGCGAGGCTCAATATCTTATCCAGCTACAGCACACGGAAGAGGCTCAGTCTTAGAGATACAGAACAGACGACACACAGATTACATACATGAGTATTCTATCTCGTGGTGCAAGCAGATCACAGATATCCGCGCAGATGCAGAGCAGGAGATTCGTAACTCAAACTCATAGGCTCTCCAAAATCCGACCCCCTCTCATGAATGAGTCTGACCTTCTTATAGGATTGACGGGGAACAAACATCCGTGAGAGTGAATTATTACATGATCAGAGATTCCTAGACAAATAAAAGTAAATCTAAGGACAAAGATATGGGAGTACACCTTGGATTCGGGTATGAGTGGACAACTCATATTATCTCGTCCCTATTCCATACGGAAAGCCTTCTGGCATGTGGGGACCGAATCCAAAGTTAACTCATGACTCTAGATATTGCGTACCAGCAAATTTACATAGTGGAGATTCTTTAAACGAGGAGAACCCACGAAAGCCTAATCATAAGCATATTTGTACAAGATATTTTACATAGTGGAGATATTGTGGCAGGGAATCCCACGGAAACCTGTCCAACACCACAGTCGGTTGGAAAGACATAATTATGGCATGACATAAAATTGTATCTGATAATGGGAATAGTGCTGATATTGATATGTTTCAATCAAGTGATTTGAAAAATACTGTACCAGGACTTCTTTTTCGGATTCCCATGCCTGTGATGAATCATTACTTGGTGGAGCCAAAAGATTTATGTACTCAAAAGGATTTGATTCTGTATCCACTTGCAGGTGGAAGTTGTCATAGCTCGTACTAGATCTTGATCCCATCCTTCGTGCCTTGTATGTATTGGTGACAAACCATCTTATATGGCCAAATCTTTTCAATCCATAGAAAAAGTGAAGATCTTCAATATCTGCAATATGACGAACATACTTATAAACAATTCCCGAATGAAATGCTCTGGGTTCATTGAATCCTGGTAATTTGAGGAGATTAAGAGAATATGGTTTCATGGTTAAGGCTGATAAACCATAGATTTTCCACCATTCGAGAAACCATTCTGGAGTAGGGTCAAGCTCCTCAATTCTTCCAACAGATTGTCCTTCAAAGAAAAAGGAGAACTGCAAAGCATAGAATAGAGTAGATGAATAATTTTGCAAGTTCATTGCTGCATAAAAAGAATCTTTAACCTGTGTTTCATCAAAATCTGGTCTTTGATGATAATTTGAGAATCCTCTCAGGGTGATTTGGCAACTGTGTATCAAATTATCATTCTCAGCTCTTTCTAGATGATATGTGATATTTCCATTGTAAGCTAGATAATCAAGAGCTTCTATTGCCTCTTCATTCATTTCATCCTGTAATCTAGTATTCCATAAGTAAGGAATTCTAGTTCTGTGTCTTATTTCTTTCAGTGGAAACCAATCTCTGTCATGTTCTAGAAGAGGAGTAGAGAGATTATATGTAACCCATCCCATTGGTGTTTCTATCTGCACTTCTTCTGGATCTCTTCTGATGAAATCGAAGGAAAGAGAAAGTATGGAATTATTTGTTAAGAATTCCCTACTCAGCATATCTGCAAAACAATTCTTCTTACCTTCTAAGAATTCAACATCAAAATTATATTGGCTGAGTTGCATGACCCAGCGAACCATGGCGGCGTCTTCAAATTCACACTTTTGAATAACATATTGTAATTCTTTGCAATCAGTCTTCACTGTGAATTTGGTATAGATGATAAAGTCTTTGAACTTAGCTATGCCCAAGCATACAACCCTAAGTTCTTTCTTCTGGCTAGCCCAGTTCAGCTGATTCTTTGACCACAGACCTGATGCATATTGACATATTTCAATATCTTTCTTATTACCTAGATTGATTTGGCATAGGACTGCGCCCCATCCAATCTTGCTAGCATCAGTCATTATTACTTTCTCCCAATCTTCTTGTATTGGAGAAAGTGGCTGGATTTTCCTAACTCTGTCTTTGATTCTGCACACTGCTTCAGTGCATTCCTTATTCCAAGGAATTGGATCTTTCTGCAATCTTTGATTCAACAATTTTCTATCATGAGCACAATGTTGCAGAAACTTAGAAATGTAGTTAAGGCTGCCTAAAAATCTCTGAAGCTGAGTCTTATCTAAAATCTCATCAGGAAAATGATCAACAAAATTTAAACTTCTTTGAATAACTCCATAAGACCCATACTGGATATTGTATCCCAAGAAATCAATCATGGATCTAAAGAGTTTCATTTTTGACTCAGACAAGACTATGCCCATTTCTTTTACTCTCTTCAAGAATATCCTGAGGTGTTTGATATGTTTAGGAATATTGTCTGAGTGTATCAAGATATCATCAATGTATTTTTTCAAAAATTCATCCATCCCTTCAAATGTTTCATCCATTATCCTCTGGAATGCAGAAGGTGCATTTATCAAGCCAAAAGGCATGATATTCCATTCATAGTGACCTCGTGGGACGGAAAATGCTGTTTTCCACTTATCTTCTTCTTTTATGCCTACTTGCCAAAAACCTGACTTTAAATCAAACTTTGAAAAGATTTTTGATTTTGAAATCTGGGCAAGTATCATTGAAGGTTTAGGAAGAGGATAGGCATCATAATCCAGAATATTGTTCAGAGGTTTATAATTAACAACTAATCTTGGCTTACCTATGGCAATTTCTGAATGTTTATTCACATAAAATGCAAAGCAAGCAATATGACTCTTGCTTTTTCTTATCAAACTTTTTTGTAACAGATCCTTGATTTCTTCTCTGCATAACTTCATCTGTTCTGCATTCATAGGGACTGCTGCTGATCTTCGTAATTTTCCACTGAAATCCTTCTTCAGTGGCAATTCCACTTCTTGCTTCTTTATATGCCAGAATGCATTTGGATCATCTGAGCAGCATTCTTTAAACTTAGCAGTGATATCTGCTATTTCTCTGGCATATTTTCCATTATCCAATAATTCTTCTGTCTTCAAAAATTTCTTTCTTAATCTCCATTTTTGCAAGGAGATTTTCCATCCTTTCAACTCTTTTCAATCTATTGGGTGAGTTAGAATTGATGAAAGGGAAAAATATTTCTTTGTTATTCAGACTTACAAAATATCCATACTTCTGACTCACCTGGTATAGCTTTGCGCCATGCTTCTCAAAGTTCTGAAAGAATGGTGTTCCAAGGTACATTGCACAATCCATACCTGGAACAATTGGACAAACAAGATGTATTCCTATTTCTTCAGTAAGAAATACATCTACTTCAACTTCTGATACTGTTGTAATATCACCACTTGCAGTAGTGACTCTGGGGCAAGCTGTCGGCCTTCTGAGATGAGTGCTTACAACAGTATTATTAACAATATTCAGCCGAGATCCCGTATCCATCAAAACTTTCCAATACTCAATCTGGGATCCAATTCTAACCTTCATCTTGACACAATACATAACATCTCTGTTAAGTATATTACAGCCAAGACCAGTTCTTTCTGGTTCATCATCATCAGAATCTTCTTTCTCAATGGACTTTTCTGGTTTCTTTGCTTGTTCCCATGGAGGAATAAAAGTCCAATTTTCAGTTTTTCCAGATATAGGAGGATTCTGAGAAGATGATGGTTGATTTATGCCCATAAATTTGACATCTATCTCTTTGTGTTTTTCTAGGCATAATCTTCTATTTTCTTTCACTGTTTTTCTGAGCTCTTTGATTGCCTGATGAATACTAGGCAATGTTTGTGGCAGATCTTCTCCAAAATCTTCATTTCTGAACTGTCTAGTTAGAGCTTCAACTGAAAATAATGATGCAGGTGGAACATACCCTTTATTTGACTGACCCGTTGGCTTCGAAGGAGACTTCTTCATATGATTCATCAAAAGTGTTTTGTACATTTCTTTAATCTGTGGATCAGTAGCAGCAATCATCTGAGTGAAATAATTTCTGCTTGTTTCTTCTTCATTATCATCTGCTTTCATCATATTTACAGTATTGCAACTGCAAACATCTGGATCACTGCAATCACATTCTCTGCATTCAGTACAGTGAGGATCTCTACAAAGTTCTTCATCAGAAGACTCATCAGAGTACATAATGTTCAAATCATTATCTGAATCGGATTCAGATGTCAAAAGCTCATCACAACTGCTAGGAAGATCAAAGAAATTTACTTTGCCTTTCTTATTTCTATATGTGACTTTTTTCTTCCCTTTATCTTTCTTTTTCTTAGGACAATTATTTGAAGTATGTCCTTTCTCATTGCAGTTGTAGCAGATAATTTCTTTTTCTTTTGAAAACATTTATGTATGTTTGTAAGGCTTCCTTTTGAAATGTTTTTTATGGGAATGCTGGGAATTCTTTTTGGCATGCTTATACTTGTGTTTGCGATGCCGTCTACGCCCCTCTGAATTGCCAGATTTACCAAGATGCCACTGCTTGCAGAGTTGTTGATAGCCATGAGGTTTTTTGGGATTAGTGGAAGCACGGGCAATTTTCATTTGAGAGCAGAGCTCTATAATGACAGCTTTGACAGCCTATCGGATTACACCAAATTTATAATATCCCATCTTGCCAGGGAGTTTGGATACTATGGCTGAAGAAACCCAATGTGGAAGAGAGGAGACAAAAATCTCTTTCCATTTTGGCTCAAGTATCAAATCTGGAGTAAGGGAATGAAGCCGATGTAGGAACTCATTAAAATATTCATCAAAATGTTGCATATTCTGCAACTTCATGGCCAAAAGAGTGATGGTAGTAATTTCATTAGTAATTTGAGGAAAACCAATGAAATTGACTTGGATACCATATAGAAGACAACCTATCATATTATTAACGGGAAAATGAGTGGATGGATCCATGTATGTACTACCGTCAGCATTCAGAATGACAGATTGTTCCCATTGTGTAATAAGAGTAGGATCTTTCAAGGTTTCTGCCTTCAACCAAGAATCAAGGGTACCTTCAAACCCACCAATAATTCTTCTGGTTGCATTAATGGGACCAATGTCATCAGCAAGATAAGTTCTATAACAGACTATAATGGAATGTAACACATACATGACTTCTGCTTCTGTGCAATTGTCTATATTCCATGAATATGTGGAATTTGCAGACCAATCTTTATGCCATTCTGCTTTCATCATGTCTCTGCGATCAGGAGCAGGGTTCCAAGAAGAATCATATTTATATCTAGATGTAGTAGCATGTACTTGAGTGGCATCTAGATCTGTGGAGGCTTCAACACCAAACTGTATTTTGTCTTCTGTTGAAAAATTATTGACACAAGTTTCTAGTTCTTCTAAACTTGGATCATCAATCTTATGAAGACTAGTCTCTGGAATATCATCTTTCAATTCTGATTCTATAAATCTTTTATCACTCTTTTTCTCAGACTCTGAATCATAATCATGCAAGAATTCAGATAAACGGACAGCTCTAGTTTCAATATCCTTTTGTGCCTTTCCAAAGAAACTAGGATTAGCAAAAGGAGAATAGTTATAGGATGTGTCTGCTGGAGGAAAGCTGATAGTGCTAGGAGCCTTAATCAAACTCTGAACAGAGGGTGTAATAGAATAAGGCAAAGACACTTTTGGATCTGAGAATAGAGTAGAAGCTTTGTATGTTTCTGAACCTGTACTAGGTCTTTTCTTTAGAGAATCTACACTAGTGGAAACAGTGTAGACTTGTCTTTTGAGGATATCAAGGCTAGTGTTAACCTTAACCAATTCTTTTCCATGAGCCACTGCAGATTCATGGATCTTCTTATCTGTCTGCAAAGTAAGTTGATCAAGGCTTTTGGCTATAGCCTGATCATTTTCTGTCAAGATCTTAATGTTTTCATTCAGACAAGTTGTATTATAATCTTGTTTTTGCAAGACTCTACCAATCATCAACTTTATTTCAACATTTGCAGCTTCATTTGATGAAAATTCTTTTCTGATAATCTTTTCCAAACTGGAAATAGCAAGATTAGTCCAGTTGGTTGCTACAATTGATTCTTTTGTAGATAATGAGGAATCATCTACATGGGATGGAAGTCACTTGTACATTTTTCCATCCTGCTGCCTGATCACAAAATTTCTCCAAGGAGGAAATTTTGTATCAGTCTCAATCATTGAACCATTAAGAAGTTCCCATCTATGCTTGCTGGGTGCTCCTTGTCTGATCATATTTACCTTGAATCGCAATCAAACTTCTTTAATTAGATTTTCTCCTTTAGTTCTGACTGCTATCAAAGATTTAGGCAAGTTTGGCTTAGATAGCATAGACTGTATCTTCGGAGAAAATACTGGCATCTGTAGTGGAGATGGAATTACTACGGGCTGTTGCTCAATCTTAGAATCAACATATTCATCAGACTGTTTGATCCTTTTTTGTTTAGCTTCGTTGCGGAATTGTTTGATCAAAGAGTCTTCAATTTGGTTTATGGAAGGATAGTACCATTCATAAAATGATATCCACTGGTTATTAGCTTGCATCCAAGCTTTCCACTCAGAATCATTTTGACTGTTAAAAATTTTCCTATCCTTCTTATCCAAAAGTTTTATTTCATGTAGGTACAGATGTTCTTTCTCATGAGTGTAGATGTCCCAGTTGAACATCTTCTTTTTCCAAGGGTCTTCTGGATCATAAGGCCCTATTCCTTTGAATATTTTCAGAAATGCAATTATTTCTGAATCAGAGGGAATTTCAACAGACTTTTGAATTTTGTCAATAGGATTTCGTCTGTAGGCAGGAATAGCTGCAGGATCAACAAATCCTAGACCACGAGAAGTAGTCGGAGAAACAGACTGTACAAGGAGATCTTCATGCACATTAAAGAATGTCACTTGTCTGTAAGTTTGTTCTGAAGAATCTGAAGAAGGAACAAACTTAATCATATTAATTCTCCTGGACTGATTAGAGGAAGATCCATGGGGCTGAGGAGGATCTGAGGAGAATTGAAAATGAATTTTGGAGCAGCGTGGATGTTCACATACAGTAGCTAAAGGAGGATTTACATACTGTACAGAGGCAGTAGGAGATATCATTGGCTCAGTCAACAAAACTTTTAGCTTTGCAAGAATATCTGGATCAATCATTACCATTGGTTCTTTGGAAGATGCAGGCTGAGCTTGTGTAAGAGTCGGAACCAATTGGGAAGTAGAAGACTGACCTTGCTCAACTATGTGTCTTCTTGGAAATCTGGTGATGACTTGGTTGTCAGATTCAGATATTATTGACTGGGAAATTGCAATGGGTTTCTTAGTATTGCGTTTCCAATTAGTAACCCACTCATCTGGAGGAACAAGGGATCTTTTATTTATTGACAAAGGGGCAACTGGATTGCAGGAAGAATCATACTAGATTAATGTCACAGTGCCAGATCCTTGTTCAGGAGCATGTAAAACAGCAGGAATAGTTGTGTTATATAATCTAACACAAGTAATGTAAAAAATAGTCAAATTTTTGGATTTATTATCAAACTCATCATAGCCTTGAGTTTGAACACCTAGAGTTAGGCATTTCAGGATGTTGGGATCATCAAGGGAAACTGAAAAATCTGGAAATACATCATACTGGACTGGTCCATCAGACAGAGTTGTCTCGATGCCACCAGTGAGGGCTTTTGTGAAGGATGACCATCGATTATCAAGTAAAGCCGAAAATACAAATGCAGTTTGACCTTTCCTATGGAGAGCATTAAGGCCTACTCTCACCATCCCCAGATGGACATACTTGTAACCAGATTTTAAAGCAGCATGGATGTGTTTTTGTTCAAGCAAGGGAACAATCATCATGGTATTACAGTTAAGCTCGGTGTGAATAGAATTTTCTTTGATTTTAATTTGACTGAGAGCCTGAAACTGGAATGGAGAAATACCATGGTATACATCAGAGGGAGAAATCTCAGGGAGTTTCCATTTCATGCGAGGGTTGGTTTCTTCAAGATTTAAGCAAGCAGTATTGGAAGAAGAATCAGAAGGAGAACACGGGAAAAAAATTGAACGAGAAGATGAATCCATTGCACAGAGAGTATAGTGCAGACAATAAAAGAGCAAGTTATCAGGAAGTATTTGGGAAATCACTTAGCTGAGAGATTGCGGCTTCCACGCACAAGTTCTAGTCGAACGTCTTCAACGCCTTCAACGCCTTCCGCGGCCACACAGGCTACAAACGCTATTCACGACATCAAGCAAACCATCTAGCGCTCCACTCAAACAATGTCTTTTCAACAACAAAGGATTATTCAGCACATAACCTCACTCACACAACAACTTGGCTCCGATACCATTTACGCGGATCGATTGACAAAACAACAGAGTGCTTTATTCATCTTCATAAATTGACAGCGGAAATCATTACAATGGGTAAAATCTCTACTGAGATAGACTGCTGTGGCTTTTATCAGATATATCTTGCACAAGGGCAGAGATCATCCGAAGAATCAATGGTAATGATTGATCCAGATATTCTTGCAAAGCTAAAAGTTTTGTTGACTGAGCCAATGATATCTCCTACTGCCTCTGTACAGTATGTAAATCCTCCTTTAGCTACTGTATGTGAACATCCACACTGCTCCAAAACTCATTGTCAATTCTCCTCAGATCCTCCTCAGCCCCATGGATCTTCCTCTGATCAGTCCAGATTCTTGCGGATCGAATAACAAAACAACAGAGTGCTTTATTCATCTTCATTAAATAACAACGGAATACATTACAATGGGTGCAATCTCTACTGAGATAGACTGCTGTGGCATTTATCAGATATATCTTGCACAAGGGCAGAGATCATCCGAAGGCTACCTGGCACACAGAGCAGGCTCAGTCTTAGAGATACAGAACAGATGACACACAGATTACATACATGAGTATTCTATCTCATGGTGCAAGCAGATCACGGATATCCGCGCAGATGCAGAGCAGGAGATTCGTAACTCAGACTCAACTCAGACTCATAGGCTCTCCAAAATCTGACCCCCTCTCATGAATGAGTCTGACCTTCTTATAGGATTGAAGGGGAACAAACATCCGTGAGAGTGAATTATTACATGATCAGAGATTCCTAGACAAAGAAAAGTAAATCTAAGGACAAAGATATGGGAGTACACCTTGGATTCGGGTATGAGTGGACAACTCATATTATCTCGTCCCTATTCCATACGGAAAGCCTTCTGGCATGTGGGGACCGAATCCAAAGTTAACTCATGACTCTAGATATTGCGTACCAGCAAATTTACATAGTGGAGATTCTTTAAATGAGGAGAACCCACGAAAGCCTAATCATAAGCATATTTGTACAAGATATTTTACATAGTGGAGATATTGTGGCAGGGAATCCCACGGAAACCTGTCCAACACCACAGTCGGTTGGAAAGACATAATTATGGCATGACATAAAATTGTATCTGATAATGGGAATAATGCTGATATCGATATGTTTCAATCAAGTGATTTGAAAAATACTGTACCAGGACTTCTTTTTCGGATTCCCATGCCTGTGATGAATCATTACTTGGTGGAGCCAAAAGATTTATGTACTCAAAAGGATTTGATTCTGTATCCACTTGCAGGTGGAAGTTGTCATAGCTCGTACTAGATCCTGATCCCATCCTTCGTGCCTTTTATGTATTGGTGACAAACCATCTTATATGGCCACATCTTTTCAATCCATAGAAAAAGTGAAGATCTTCAATATCTGCAATATGACGAACAAACTTATAAACAATTCCCGAATTAAATGCTCTGGGTTCATTGAATCCTGGTAATTTGAGGAGATTAAGAGAATATGGTTTCATGGTTAAGGCTGAAAAACCATAGATTTTCCACCATTCGAGAAACCATTCTGGAGTAGGGTCAAGCTCCTCAATTCTTTCAACAGATTGTCCTTCAAAGAAAAAGGAGAACTGCAAAGCATAGAATAGAGTAGATGAATAATTTTGCAAGTTCATTGCTGCATAAAAAGAATCTTTAACCTGTGTTTCATCAAAATCTGGTCTTTGATGATAATTTGAGAATCCTCTCAGGGTGATTTGGCAACTGTGTATCAAATTATCATTCTCAGCTCTTTCTAGATGATATGTGATATTTCCATTGTAAGCTAGATAATCAAGAGCTTCTATTGCCTCTTCATTCATTTCATCCTGTAATCTAGTATTCCATAAGTAAGGAATTCTAGTTCTGTGTCTTATTTCTTTCAGTGGAAACCAATCTCTGTCATGTTCTAGAAGAGGAGTAGAGAGATTATATGTAACCCATCCCATTGGTGTTTCTATCTACACTTCTTCTGGATCTCTTCTGATGAAATTGCAGGAAAGAGAAAGTATGGAATTATTTGTTAAGAATTCCCTACTCAGCATATCTGCAAAACAATTCTTCTTACCTTCTAAGAATTCAACATCAAAATTATATTGGCTGAGTTGCATGACCCAGCAAACCATGGCGGCGTCTTCAAATTCACACTTTTGAATAGCATATTGTAATGTTTTGCAATCAGTCTTCACTGTGAATTTGGTATAGATGATAAAGTCTTTGAACTTAGCTATGCCCAAGCATACAGCCCTAAGTTCTTTCTTCTGGCTAGCCCAGTTCAGCTGATTCTTTGACCACAGACCTGATGCATATTGACATATTTCAATATCTTTCTTATTACTTGGATTGATTTGGCATAGGACTGCGCCCCATCCAATCTTGCTAGCATCAGTCATTATTACTTTCTCCCAATCTTCTTGTATTGGAGAAAGTGGTTGGATTTTCCTAACTCTGTCTTTGATTCTGCGCACTGCTTCAGTGCATTCCTTATTCCAAGGAATTGGATCTTTCTGCAATCTTTGATTCAACAATTTTCTATCATGAGCACAATGTTGCAGAAACTTAGAAATGTAGTTAAGGCTGCCTAAAAATCTCTGAAGCTGAGTCTTATCTAAAATCTCATCAGGAAAATGATCAAAAAAATTTAAACTTCTTTGAATAACTCCATACGACCCATACTGGATATTGTGTCCCAAGAAATCAATCATGGATCTAAAGAGTTTCATTTTTGACTCAGACAAGACTATGCCCATTTCTTTTACTCTCTTCAAGAATATCCTGAGGTGTTTGATATGTTCAGGAATATTGTCTGAGTGTATCAAGATATCATCAATGTATTTTTTCAAAAATTCATCCATCCCTTCAAATGTTTCATCCATTATCCTCTGGAATGTAGAAGGTGCATTTATCAAGCCAAAAGGCATGATATTCCATTCATAGTGACCTTGTGGGACGGGAAATGCTGTTTTCCACTTATCTTCTTCTTTTATGCCTACTTGCCAAAAACCTGACTTTAAATCAAACTTTGAAAAGATTTTTGATTTTGAAATCTGGGCAAGTATCATTGAAGGTTTAGGAAGAGGATAGGCATCATAATCCAGAATATTGTTCAGAGGTTTATAATTAAAAACTAATCTTGGCTTACCTCTGGAAATTTCTGAATGTTTATTCACATAAAATGCAAAGCAAGCAATAGGACTCTTGCTTTTTCTTATCAAAATTTTTTGTAACAGATCCTTGATTTCTTCTCTGCATAACTTCATCTGTTCTGCATTCATAGGGACTGCTGCTGATCTTCGTAATTTTCCACTGAAATCCTTCTTCAGTGGCAATTCCACTTCTTGCTTCTTTATATGCCAGAATGCATTTGGATCATCTGAGCAACATTCTTTGAACTTAGCAGTGATATCTGCTATCTCTCTGGCATATTTTCCATTATCCAATAATTCCTATGTCTTCAAAATTTCTTTCTTAATCTCCATTTTTGCAAGGAGATTTTCCATTCTTTCAACTCTTTTCAATCTATTGGGTGAGTTAGAATTGATGAAAGGGAAAAAGATTTCTTTGTTATTCATACTTACAAAATATCCATACCTATGACTCACCTGGTCTAGCTTTGCGCCATGCTTCTCAAAGTTATGAAAGAATGGTGTTCCAAGGTACATTGCACAATCCATACCCGGAACAATTGGACAAACAAGATGTACTGCTATTTCTTCAGTAAGAAATACATCTACTTCAACTTCTGATACTGTTGTAATATCACCACTTGCAGTAGTGACTTTGGGGCAAGCTGTCGGCCTTTTGAGATGAGTGCTTACAACAGTATTATTAACAATATTCAGCCGAGATCCCGTATCCATCAAAACTTTCCAATACTCAATCTGGGATCCAATTCTTACCTTCATCTTGACACAATACATAACATCTCTATTAAACATATTTCAGCCAAGACCAGTTCTTTCTGGTTCTTCATCAGAATCTTCTTTTTCTTCAGACTTATCTGGTTTTTGTACTTGTTCCCATGGAGGGATACCATGAAAAGTCCAATTTTCAGTTTTACCAGATGTCGGAGGATTCTGAGAAGAGGAGGCTTGATTTATGCCCATAAATTTGACATCTAATTCTTTGTGTTTTTCTAGGCACAATCTTCTATTTTCTTTTACAGTCTTTCTGAGCTCTTTGATTGCCTGGTGAATGCTAGGCAATGTTTGTGGAAGATCTTCTCCAAAATCTTCATTTCTGAACTGTCTAGTTAGAGCTTCAACTGAAAATAATGATGCGGGTGGAACATACCCTTTATTTGACTGATCCGTTGGCTTTGAAGGAGACTTCTTCAGATGATTCATCAAAAGTGTTTTGTACATTTCTTTAATCTGCGGATCAGTAGCAGCAATCATCTGAGTGAAATAATTTCTGCTTGTTTCTTCTTCATTATCATCTGCTTTCATCATATTTACAGTATTGCAACTACAAACATCTGGATCACTGCAATCACATTCTCTGCATTCAGTGCAGTGAGGATATCTGCAAAATTCTTCATCAGAAGACTCATCAGAATACATGATGTTCAAATCATTATCCGAATTGGATTCAGATGTCAAAAGCTCATCACAACTGCTAGGGAGATCAAAGAAATTTACTTTGCCCTTTTTATTTCTATATGTGACTTTCTTCTTCTCTTTATCTTTCTTTTTCTTAGGACAATTATTGGAGGTATGTCCTTTTTCATTGCAGTTATAGCAGATAATTTCCTTTTCTTTTGAAAACATTTCTGTATGTTTATATGGTTTTCGTTTGAATTGTTTCTTGTGGGAATGCTGGGAATTCTTTTTGGCATGCTTATACTTGTGTTTGCGATGCCGTCCACGCCCCTCTGAATTTCCAGCTTTACCAAGATGCCACTGCTTGCAGAGTTGTTGATAGCCATGAGGTTTTTTGGGATTAGTGGCAGCACGGGCAATTTTCATTTGAGAGTAGAGCTCTACAATGACAGCTTTGACAGCCTGTCGAATTACACCAAATTTATAATCTCCCATCTTTCCAGGGAGTTTGGATACTATGGCTGAATAAACCCAATGTGGAAGAGAGGAGACAAAAATCTCTTTCCATTTTGGCTCAAGTATCAAATCTGGAGTAAGGGAATAAAGCCGATGTAGGAACTCATTAAAATATTCATCAAAATGTTGCATATTCTGCAACTTCATGGCCAAAAGAGTGATGGTAGTAATTTCATTAGTAATTTGAGTAAAACCAATGAAATTGACTTGGATACCATACGGAAGACAACCTATCATATTATTAACGGGAAAATGAGTGGATGGATCCATGTATGTACTACCGTCAGCATTCAGAATGACAGATTGTTCCCATTGTGTAATAAGAGTAGGATCTTTCAAGGTTTCTGCCTTCAACCAAGAATCAAGGGTACCTTCAAACCCACCAATAATTCTTCTGGTTGCATTAATGGGACCAATGTCATCAGCAAGATAAGTTCTGTAACAGACTATCATGGAATGTAACACAGACATGACTTCTGCTTCTGTGCAATTGTCTATATTCCATGTTTATGTGGAATTTGCAGACCAATCTTTATGCCATTCTGCTTTCATCATGTCTCTGCGATCAGGAGCAGGGTTCCAAGAAGAATCATATTTATATCTAGATGTAGTAGCATGTACTTGAGTGGCATCTAGATCTGTGGAGGCTTCAACACCAAACTGTATTTTGTCTTCTGCGGAAAAATTATTGACACAAGTTTCTAGTTCTTCTAAACTTGGATCATCAATCTTATGAAGACTAGTCTCTGGAATATCATCTTTCAATTCTGATTCTAGAAATATTTTATCACTCCTTTTCTCAGACTCTGAATCATAATCATGCAAGAATTTAGATAAACGGACAGCTCTAGTTTCAATATCCTTTTGTGCCTTTCCAAAGAAACTAGGATTAGCAAAAGGAGAATAGTTATAGGAAGTGTCTGCTGGAGGAAAGCTGATAGTGCTAGGAGCCTTAATCAAACTCTGAACAGAGGGTGTAATAGAATAAGGCAAAGACACTTTTGGATCTGGGAATAGAGTAGAAGCTTTGTATGTTTCTAAACCTGTACTAGGTCTTTTCTTTAGAGAATCTACACTAGTGGAAACAGTGTAGACTTGTCTTTTGAGGATATCAAGGCTAGTGTTAACCTTAACCAATTCTTTTCCATGAGCCACTGCAGATTCATGGATCTTCTTATCTGTCTGCAAAGTAAGTTGATCAAGGCTTTTGGCTATAGCCTGATCATTTTCTGTCAAGATCTTAATGTTTTCATTCAGAGAGGTTGTATTATAATCTTGTTTTTGCAAGACTCTACCAATCATCAACTTTATTTCAGCATTTGCAACTTCATTTGATGAAAATTCTTTTCTGATAAACTTTTCCAAACTGGAAATAGCAAGATTAGTCCAGTTGGTTGCTGCAATTGATTCTTTTGTAGATAATGAGGAATCGTCTACATGGGATGGAAGTAACTTGTACATTTTTCCATCCTGCTGCCTGATCACAAAATTTCTCCAAGGAGGAAATTCTGTATCAGTCTCAATCATTGAACCATCAAGAAGTTCCCATCTATGCTTGCTGGGTGCTCTTTGTCTGATCATATTTACCTTGAATCGCAAGCAAACTTCTTTAATTAGATTTTCTCCTTTAGTTCTAACTGCTATCAAAGATTTAGGCAAGTTTGGCTTGGATAGCATAGACTGTATCTTAGGAGAAAATACTGGCATCTGTAGTGGAGATGGAATCACTACAGGTTGTTGTTCAATCTTAGAATCAACATATTCATCAGACTGTTTGATCCTTTTTTTCTTGGCTTCGTTGCGGAATTGTTTGATCAAAGAGTCTTCAATTTGGTTTATGGAAGGATAGTACCATTCATAAAATGATATCCACTGGTTATTAGCTTGCATCCAAGCTTTCCATTCAGAATCATTTTGGTTGTTAAAATTTTTCCTATCCTTCTTATCCAGAAGTTTTATTTCCTGTATGTACAAATGTTCTTTCTCATGAGTGTAGATGTCCCAGTTGAACATCTTCTTTTTCCAAGGGTCTTCTGGATCATAAGGCCCTATTCCTTTGAAGATTTTCAGAAATGAAATTATTTCTGAATCAGAGGGAATTTCAACAGACTTTGGAATTTTGTCAATAGGATTTCGTCTGTAGGCAGGAATAGCTGCAGGATCAACAAATCCTAGACCACGAGAAGTAGTCGGAGAAACAAACTGTACAAGGAGATCTTCATGCACATTAAAGAATGTCACTTGTCTGTAAGTTTGTTCTGAAGAATCTGAAGAAGGAACAAACTTAATCATATTAATTCTCCTGGACTGATCAGAGGAAGATCCATGGGGCTGAGGAGGATCTGAGGAGAATTGACAATGAGTTTTGGAGCAGTGTGGATGTTCACATGGCAGAGTTGCAGGAGGATTTACATACTCTGTGACAGGCAAAAGAGGGGAGGATATCATCATTGGTCACTAACAAAACTTTTAGCTTTATAAGAATATCTGGATCGACTGTTACCATTGGTTCTTTTTAAATATGTTTCGAGTTTGTGTAGCTCTTAACTAATCGAAGTAGAAAACTCATCTGTTCTAACTATGGAGATATGTGTCTTCTTGGAAATCTGGTGATGACTTGGTTGTCAGATTCAGATATTATTGACTGGGAAATTGCAATGGGTTTCTTAGTATTGCGTTTCCAATTAGTAACCCACTCATCTGGAGGAACAAGGGATCTTTTATTTATTGACAAAGGGGCAACTGGATTGCAGGAAGAATCATACTGGATTAATGTCACAGTGCCAGATCCTTGTTCAGGAGCATGTAAAACAGCAGGAATAGTTGTGTTATAGAATCTAACACAAGTAATGTAAAAAATAGTCAAATTTTTGGATTTATTATCAAACTCATCATAGCCTTGAGTTTGAACACCTAGAGTTAGGCATTTCAGGATGTTGGGATCATCAAGGGCAACTGAAAAATCTGGAAATACATCATACTGGACTGGTCCATCAGACAGAGTTGTCTCGATGCCACCAATGAGGGATTTTGTGAAGGATGACCATCGATTATCAAGTATGGATATTTTGTAAGTATGAATAACAAAGAAATATTTTTCCCTTTCATCAATTCTAACTCATCCAATAGATTGAAAAGAGTTGAAAGAATGGAAAATCTCCTTGCAAAAATGGAGATTAAGAAAGAAATTTTGAAGACAGAAGAATTATTGGATAATGGAAAATATGCCATAGAGATAGCATATATCACTGCTAAGTTCAAAGAATGCTGCTCAGATGATCCAAATGCATTCTGGCATATAAAGAAGCAAGAAGTGGAATTGCCACTGAAGAAGAATTTCAGTGGAAAATTACGAAGATCAGCAGCAGTCCGTATGAATGCAGAACATATGAAGTTATGCAGAGAAGAAATCAAGGATCTGTTACAAAAAAGTTTGATAAGAAAAAGAAAGAGTCCTATTGCTTGCTTTGCATTTTATGTGAATAAACATTCAGAAATTTCCAGAGGTAAGCCAAGATTAGTTGTTAATTATAAACCTCTGAACAATATTCTGGATTATGATGCCTATCCTCTTCCTAAACCTCCAATGATACTTGCCCAAATTTCAAAATAAAAAATCTTTTCAAAGTTTGATTTAAAGTCAGGATTTTGGCAAGTAGGCATAAAACAAGAAGATAAGTGGAAAACAACATTTTCCGTCCCACAAGGTCACTATGAATGGAATATCATGCCTTTTGGCTTGATAAATGCACCTTCTGCATTCCAGAGGATAATGGATGAAACATTAGTGATTAAAAATAAAATAAAATAAAAAAACTCTTGAAGAGAGTAAAGAATGGCATAGTCTCACTGAAATAAAATGAAACTCTTGACCGTTTATTTGATTTTTGGGAGAGCACATCCAAAAGGGTCTTATGGAGTTATATTCAAAGAAGTTTAAAATTTATTGACTATTTTCCGATGAGATTTTAGATAAGACTCAGCTTCAGAGATTTTTAGGTAGCCTTAACTACATTTCTAAGTTTCTGCAACATTGTGCTCATGATAGAAAATTGTTGAATCAAAGATTGCAGAAAGATCCAATTCCTTGGAATAAGGAATGCACTGAAGCAGTGCGCAGAATCAAAGACAGAGTTAGGAAAATCCAACCACTTTCTCCAATACAAGAAGATTGGGAGAAAGTAATAATGACTGATGCTAGCAAGATTGGATGGGGCGCAGTCCTATGCCAAATCAATCCAAGTAATAAGAAAGATATTGAAATATGTCAATATGCATCAGGTCTGTGGTCAAAGAATCAGCTGAACTGGGCTAGCCAGAAGAAAGAACTTAGGGCTGTATGCTTGGGCATAGCTAAGTTCAAAGACTTTATCATCTATACCAAATTCACAGTGAAGACTGATTGCAAAACATTACAATATGCTATTCAAAAGTGTGAATTTGAAGACGCCGCCATGGTTTGCTGGGTCATGCAACTCAGCCAATATAATTTTGATGTTGAATTCTTAGAAGGTAAGAAGAATTGTTTTGCAGATATGCTGAGTAGGGAATTCTTAACAAATAATTCCATACTTTCTTCCTACTTCCTTAATTTTAAGAGATCCAAGAAGTGGGAAGATAGAAACAATTCAATGGGATGGGTTATATAATCTCTATACCTCTTCTATTACAAGAGATTGGTTTCCATTGAAGGAAATAAGACACAGAACTGGAATTCCTTACTTATGGAATACTAGATTACAGGATGAAATAAATGAGGAGGCTATAGAAGCTCTAAACTATCTAGCCTACAATGGAAATATCACATATCATCTAGAGAGAGCAGAGAATGATAATTTGATACAAATACAAATCACCAGAGGATTCTAATTAATACTGCACTGCATTTATAAACATTGTGTTAAAGATTATTTTTATGCAGCAATGAACTTGCAAAATTATTCATCTACTCTATTCTATGCTTTGTAGTTCTCCTTTTTCTTTGAAGGACAATCTGTTGAAAGAATTGAGGAGCTTGACCCTACTCCAGAATGGTTTCTCGAATGGTGGAAAATCTATGGTTTATCTGCCTTAACCATGAAACCATATTCTCTTAATCCCCTCAAATTACCAGGATTCAATGAACCCAGAGCATTTCATTCGGGAATTGTTTATAAGTCTGTCCGTCATATTGCAGATATTGAAGATCTTCACTTTTCTATGGATTGAAAAGATGTGGCCTATAAGATGGTTTGTCACCAATACATACAAGGCACGAAGGATGGGATCAGGATCTAGTACGAGCTATGACAACTTCCACCTGCAAGTGGATACAAAATCAAATCCTTTTGAGTACATAAATATTTTGGCTCCACCAAGTAATGATTCATCACAGGCATGGGAATCCGAAAAAGAAGTCCTGGTACAGTATTTTTCAAATCACTTGATTGAAACATATCGATATCAGCATTATTCCCATTATCAGATACAATTTTATGTCATGCCATAATTATGTCTTTCCAACCGACTGTGGTGTTGGACAGGTTTCCGTGGGATTCCCTGCCACAATATCTCCACTGTGTAAAATATCTTGTACAAATATGCTTATGATTAGGCTTTCGCGGGTTCTCCTCGTTTAAAGAATCTCCACTATGTAAATTTGCTGGTACGCAATATCTAGAGTCATGAGTTAACTTTGGATTCGGTCCCCACATGCCAGAAGGCTTTCCGTATGGAATAGGGACGAGATAATATGAGTTGTCCACTCATACCCGAATCCAAGGTGTACTCCCATATCTTTGTCCTTAGATTTACTTTTCTTTGTCTAGGAATCTCTGATCATGTAATAATTCACTCTCACGGATGTTTGTTCCCCTTCAATCCTATAAGAAGGTCAGACTCATTCATGAGAGGGGGTCGGATTTTGGAGAGCCTATGAGTCTGAGTTGAGTCTGAGTTATGAATCTCCTGCTCTGCATCTGCGCGGATATCCGTGATCTGCTTGCACCACGAGATAGAATACTCATGTATGTAATCTGTGTGTCGTCTGTTCTGTATCTCTAAGACTGAGCCTGCTCTGTGTGCCAGGTAGCCTTCGGATGATCTCTGCCCTTGTGCAAGATATATCTGATAAATGCCACAACAGTCTATCTCAGTAGAGATTGCACCCATTGTAATGTATTCCGCTGTTATTTAATGAAGATGAATAAAGCACTCTGTTGTTTTGTTATTCGATCCGCAAAGTCTATGGCAACTCTAGGCTGTCTCTAGGAGTGACAAAATTGTCTACAACAGAACACAAGGTATGACAACTGTGGCGACTATGACCAAAAGGTTTGCTAGGTTGTAGAAATGTGTCTATCACATATTCTAATGATATGTAAGACCATCTAATGTAGAAGCGTGTTACAGAACTAACTTTGGTGATGTGAAAAGGTGTGACACATGCAGAAGTGAAAATGAAAAAAGCGACACCAGCGACATGAGGAAAACATAAGACGACACTTGCAAATTGCAAATGAACTTGAAAGTGACACTTGTTAGAGAGAATATGAGATTAAAATTCCACTTATTAAAATGAAAACAAGAAAAAACGACAATCGTGAATGTGAAAGCGACACTTATGAAAGAGAAAGTGCACAAAAGACGACAATTAAGAAAACTCACCAGAATAAAAGTGCAATTGCAATCAAGTTAGGGAGGTTGTCAATGAAAGTCTGCAATGACTGTCGACATGAGTTGAAAATTGAAATATCACTGTCTTAATGGATGGTGCTATGCATGTTCAAGCTTGCATAAAGGAAGTGTGCTCATAAACTCATTGAAGACTTAGCATGTATGTGCAAGTGACTTAGAAATTTAAAACTAGGAAGAAGACTTAAATGCCTTACAAGACACCAAATAACCATGGAGTAACCATAAGACGATAGAGCAACTCTCACCAGTTACCGATTACCCTAGATTAAAAAAAAAAAAACCATAAGACGATAGACCGTAAGATCCTCAATAGGCTCCAAAATTCAAATGTGAGAAATTTTTTGGATGGTGTTAATCACAATGACAACACTTGTCCAGGAACATATTTATAGAACAATTTGGCTTTCTTACAGGGTGCCAAACTCATGAAGCCATTGGTGTGGCTTGGGAGGCTGTGCATAGCATCAAAAACTGAAAACTGAAAGGCATCATAGCTCAAATTTATTTGTCAAAATATTACGATAGAATAAGTTGGATCTACTTGCGAATTCTTATGACTCATCTTGGTTTTGAAATTCCATTCATCAATTGGGTTATGGGGTATATCACTAATGTATCATTTGTTGTCCTCATAAATGGGTCAACTTATCCTTTCTTTCATTCCCAGAGAGGTACGAGACAAGGGTTTCCTTTATCACCACTCATTTTTTTGTTAGCAGTTGAAGGACTTAACATAGTAACTATTAGCAGCTAAGAGGAAGGGGGAATTACAAGGTATTGAAGTTGCATCCAACTTGTTCATCACACATATCCTTTTTGTAGTAAAAATATTGTTATTAAGTAATGTCCAACAAGGATATGCTTTGTCTAAATAATGCTTTAATGATATTTTAGAAATAAATAGGGATGGTTCTCACGGAAAGGAAGTCATCTTTATCATGCGCAGGTCTTTTGCAGAAGGAAATCCGAAGTGTTAAATTCTATTTTCCATTCGAGGTAAAGCCAATCAGGGAAAGCTTTAAATACATGAGATTTAATCTAAAGGAAAACAATTACAAGAAGGAGGATTGGAGGTGGCTTCTAGAAAAGGTGGAAAAAATAATCATACATTGGAGATTCAAATGGTTTTCGAGATTAGGGCATCTTGTGTTGATAAAATCAGTGATCGACGCAATACCAATATATTATATATCTCTCACACGGGTATCAAAAGGCACTTTACAATCCATAAGAAAAATGTGTGGGAGATTTATGTGGGCATGTAATAAAGAGGAAAATATGCTCCTTTAGGTCACATGGGATAAGTCGATACCATTTCCAAAAGCATGGGGTGGATGGGGATTAAAATATTTTCTCTCTTTTTCCAAGTCATTGTGATCGACAAAGTATAGTTGGAGGTTCATATCAACAAGAAATATATGGAAAACTGTAGCGTATAGGAAGTATATTTTTACTATTTCAATGGACGAATGGATTAGGAATCCAGTCAAAAGGAATGCAAAATATTTAGTCATATGGAAAGTGACAGTGGAAGCATTCAATATTGTTGTTTCTAGTCTAGCATGATATGTAGGCAATGGCGAGAAATTTAGAGATGGCCTTAACCCCTAGGTAGGAGAATCAAAGAACATCAACTTGCCTCCTGAAATGGTGAATAGTATAAATGCAAGGAATAATGTACTTAAACCAGGCTACAGATGATCGAGGAACAACCATTTGGTCTCAAGGATGGGTGGGGGTTGATTAGCTTCAACTAACTGATGAGTTTTCAATGATTTGGAAAGAGTATGTTGCAACTTTAAGATGATCACATATTAAAATTAGAGATAGAGAAGATGAGCTGAAATGGATATGTTTTCCTTTAGGAACTTATTCTCTAAAATTTAGATACGGTATTTAGATTGAGAGGCAGTTACAAATTGAACAAGAGTGGTGGTGGAGCAAGATTTGGAAACTGAATTCTCCAACAAGATCAAGATTATTTCTCTGGTGCGTGATCAGAAATAAAACACCGACATGGGAAAATTTATAAAGAAGGTGCAAGGAAGGTCTGGGCTAGTGCATACTATGCAAATATGCAAAGGAATTGGTAAACCACATGTTCCTAAATTATCCTTTTACCTTGAGAACCTTGGAGCGCATCAAACAAGTTTTGGGAAAAAACTTGGAATGGAGAGGCTGGTATTTTGAGGAGGCCTAGAAATCGTGGGGGATAGGGCACATAATAAAATTCACAAATTCATCCCTCCCCTTCTCTATTGGGGAGTTTTTCTAGCCAGGAACAAAGAAAAGTTTCAGAGACCAATCCTAATCTGAATATTGGCAAACTAGTTATTGCTATGGCTCCCTCATCACTATTAAAAATGTGTTTAAGGATCATGTCATGTTAACCATTTGTGAAGGGGTTAAAGTGTCAAGTTGCATGTGTCTTTGATGATCAAATTATGAGCTAATTAGATTTTAAAAACTCATAAACAACAAATGAAATGCATAAATGTAACTCACAACAATCACATAACACAATGGATGATAATGGATTTCACCCCTCCTGGGCTACATCTCCATGGACCTGCTTTAAATAGCTAGGCCCTCTTGGGACTATGATTCAAATGTCTGATTAAAAGAATTTGTGAGGCTCCAATGGATTTGCTGACAACTCCATTAGGTTCAGAAGACATGAAAACCCCAAAAGTGACTATTCAATCTCTGAATTTGGTTACCATCTCCTCTAGGATTGACCTCCCATCTTGGTGGCCATGGGCTTGTTTAATATCCAAAGTGACAAAATCACATTTATATGTGCTTCAATGCCTCTGCCAACTATACCACTATGTTCAGAGTATCAAATACATCAAAAATTGACTATTCATTCACTCCATTTGGCCTTCAGTTGATCTGGACATGGCCTTCCTTCCTGGTGGCCCTATGCTTCAAAATTATTCAAGTGACCAAAAATACCTGTATACTTGCTCCATTTCCTTTAAAATCTATTCCAATGGATTCATAGCATGCCAATCTACTAGGAATGACTATTCCTGAGCCAAAATTGGTCGAAAATTTCTCAAGATAGATCTCATTAAAGTTTCCCCTAGATTTTGCCTCTAAATCTGGAAAAGTGCGAGTTAACCCCGCCAAAGTTGGAGGCCGCTCCGAATTTTGAGATTCCGCTGAAAATCTGCCAAGTTAACTGCATGATTAATTATGGGACAAGTGTGAATTAACTATGGCTAAGTGTGCACTAAGCGCGATTAACGCTGGGCGCTTAAGCAAGGGCATGTGGTGAGGTTACATGAGGAGGAGGGTTGGCCCCTCTCCGTTTCGCCGCCATGAGATCCACTGCATTTTAAATAAAATTCGTGCACATTGGTTTAACAAGTACCAACAATGGCTCATTGGTAATGAGCAGTAGTGGCATGGGGGAGGTCCTGGGGTCGAGCCTCGACCTCACCCCTCTACACGCGTTTTTGCACCAATGTTAAAACATTTGCCATCGCATAATACACACTACCCAAACATTAGTTCATAAACCTTAATGGACTTTGGATTAAAATTGAAATGCCACAATTGTTTAATAAAATGCCATCGTTTAAACCTATGCCTCCAACATATAGTTTGGAATAATCTGATATGTGGAATAAATTAAAATGTGATATGTGGAATATTCATAATAATTAAAGTTTAAAGTTAATAATAAATATTAATATCTATAATAACATAATATAATATATGATTTAAAAAACCATACATACATACATATATATATATATATATATATATATATATATATATATATATATTAACCAACTTTAATACATTAAAAAAAAAAATTTCCAGCACATAAAATTTCATGAACCCACATTCAACCTTGGAGGACATTTGGCAATTTTTACCTTCACAAACCAAACTGTCAAATCCCGCAGTGACAGTTGTCCCATTGGGCTAAAGACTGAAGAAGATCCTCTGCATGCTGATTGGACAACCATGTCATCAGCGATACCTGTTCTGCAATATTTTTTAAAAAACTTACTTGTTCTGAACGACGATCAACAGACCATAACTCCTTCATCCGAACTCGGTTTTCGACGAAATGAGTTGCGTTGGATTCTTGGTGATGGGCCGATCGTTGTTGTTCTGGTTTGGTGAAATTCTGAGCACTTTCATTTTTGAGAAATTTTTTTCTCTTGATCCAAATTCCAATCACACCTTCCCACTTATAGGCTTTTGGATCCACAAAAGTTGTTTATCTCATAAGAGATGAATACTCTTTTGTTTCCCAAGTTCTATCATCTTGATTTTACTTGGAAAATTCTCCATGACAACCACTTGGTCACTGACATGCCTTTCCTTGCCTTGCAAATAGCTTGGCTCTTCAACCATTGTTCTCCTTTTTCTTTTGACCCAATCCAACACTTGTTGGCTGATATAACACTTTTTTTGTACCAATCGATTCTTTGGTGCTTGAAAAACTATCATTGCCTTCCCACTGAGAATCTTTTTCCTTCTTTGCATAATGAGTGAACTACAACAAATAGTTCCAACATCAGGAAAACAATAAGAAAATAAATGACCATTCTTTTACCTCCATGGTTTCAAATTCCACATCTGGAAGAATGCATTCACCATCTCCTTTTCTTATTGGAGTCAACACATAAAATGGTCTACAATGACTGCAAATTTTTTTGACATATTGTCACAAACACAATCATTATATGAAAAACACATCATGCAAGAAACAACTTGATGACATATCCTCTTCCTCCTTCAAAGCAACAAATTTCACATCATGTTAACATCGCCATGTATTCTCACATCTTGGTGTCAAAACTTATTGACCACACAAGTCGACAAACATGCCTCTTCAAACAACTCTCAAGTCAAGCATAAGCATGTGTAACAACTTGACGATTCTTTTCCCAAAACAAAAATAATTTCACATTCCATGAAACACTTCGTCAACATCTCCTTTTCATATTTGTAGACAAAATCAACTCTTACAAGCCGATATGACATGCATGTAACACACAATCGATCAATACAAGTCGACACTCATGCATGTGCAAATGATCAACACTCTCAAGTTGACAACATACATGTTAAAAAAAACAATCGACCAACACAAGTCAATTACTCATGCATGTTCAAGCACAATGAAATCATCAAAATTCCACTGTTCATGCACACAAACTCTCATGCATGTTTATAATTCTTCAACTCTCTCACAAGTACAATCATAAGTACAAGAAATCCATTCATATGCACATGTACTTAAAGCTGAAATGAACAAATTTTGTTGAAATAATAGTGAGTCAACATACTCCACTTTCAAACACCTTCTTGGCATAAACATGCAACTTGCATTCAATAGGAAAATAATGCATCAATCATCAAAAGACATGCAAAGCCTTAATTGGATAAGAAATCTAACCATCTCTTACCAAGCCATTTCAATGACGCTTCTTTCAGCTACACATCATCATCATGTGAATCTTCTTGACCCACATCAATTATGGAATCTTCTTTTCCATTCTTTCCATTCTCTTTCTCCACCTTCTTCAAATTTCGTGGATGACTTGCTGGATACAAAGTACAACACTTATCAACAAGATGACCTTGCTTATGGAAATGCGTGCGAAACAATTGCCTCTTATTTTCAACATGGTTTTCTTTGTCTTTGTATTTCTGCCTCCTTTGCTTTGACTGTTTCCTGTGCATGGATTTCTTCTTCCAACATCTTGAAACATTATGGTTATCCAAACCACAAAAGGAACATGCAAATTTTCTCCAAATCTTATGTGAGAATTTGCCATGTTTATCATAATAAAAAACAACTTGATTAAAAGTAGATTTATACCTTGAACATTCACCTTTATCGCTTTCTTGAGGAGGTGAATTTGATGAGGTAGTGGCTATTTTCGGAATACCAACAATGCATTCAAAGACTTTAGAGCTTTCAACAACCTCTTGTTCGCCATTCTCATTAGTTGCATGCTTATGAGCACCTTATTTCAAAGTGGGTGTAAAACTTTTGCATTCCTCATGAACACAATCTTAAAAATCTTGAGGTAATGAACATGAAATGAAAGTACTTCTTGGAACACCTCATGTGCCTCATTGGATTTAGAGATTTCTCCATCACGTTTTCCATAACCAAGACCCAAATACTTAGGTCTTTTCCTCAACAACAATTGGCTCAACTATGCCTTGTGCATGTTTTACCAATCCTTTACCTTCATAGCCCATCTTCATCAATAATTTGGACCCTATTCCTCTAGCGCGTCTTTCAAAAGCACCTACACATTCATCTAGAGAGGAAATTGAAGATAAAATTGAATTACATACCTCTTTTTCAAGCACATGCTTGGCTAAGGCTTCCTTGGCATCATGGAGTTGAGTCTCCATCTCATGCATATTTTCAAGAAGCTCATTTGCAATATGGAGCCGAGTCTCCATCTCATGCAAATTTTCAAGAAGCTCTTGCTTCTCCTCTTTCATGGAAATCAACTTCTATTTAATTTTAACGCTGTCCCTCTTATCTTCATACTTCTCTTGCATCTTATCAATCATGATGTAGAATTTCTGCAACATATCTTTATCGAAGAGTTTTTAAAAGGAATATTGACTTGAAACCTCAATTAATGAAGTTTCCATCACACATGCAATTCATACAAAACTTCTTTTCTATGATTTGGGACTTCAAATCTCCTTCACACATAAACTTGGTAAGCTGTTAAATTCTCCTTGCATAAATTCAACAACCAATAGATAACCTTGGCTAAAATGAGATAAAATTTTTCTCTGATACCAACTTGATATGAATATGGGGAAAATAGTTATTTCTATGCTAGCTCCCTCATAAGTATTAAAAATGTGCTTAAGGATCGTCTCATGTTAACCATTTATGAAGGGGTTAAAGTGTCAAGTTTAATGTATCTTTGATGATCAAATTATGAGTTAATTAGATTTTAAAAACTCATAAACATCAAAGGAAATGCATAAATATAACTCACAACAATCATATAGCACAATGGATGATAATGGAGTTCACCCCTCCTGGGCTACATCTCCATGGACTTGCTTTAACTAGCTAGGCCCTCTTGGGATTATGAGTCAAATATATGATTACAAGCATCTGTGACACTCCAATGGATTTTCTTACTGCTCCATTGGCTTTAGAAGACATTAAAACCACAAAAATGACTATTCAATCTCTCAATTTGGTTACCAGCTCCTCTAGGCTTGACCTCCCATCTTGGTGGCCATGGGCTTGTTTAATCTCCAAAGTGACAAAAACACCTTTAGATGTGTTCCAACATTTTTGAAAACTATACCACTATGTTTAGAGCATCAAATACACAAAAAATTTACTATTCATTCACTCGATTTGGCCTTCAGCTGATCTGGGCATGGCCTTCCTTCTTGGTGGCCCTAGGCTTCAAAATTATTCAAGTGACCAAAAAACACCTGTAGACTTGCTCCATTGCCTTTTCAAGTTATTCCAATGGATTCATATCATTCCAATCTGCTAGGAATGACTATTCCTGAGCCAAAATTGGTCGAAAATTGCTCAATATAGGCCTCATTAAAGTTTCCCCTAGATTCTGCCTCTAAATCTGGAAAACTGCCAGCTAACCCCGCCAAAGTTGGAGGCCGCTCCAAATTTAGAGATTCCACTAAAAATCTGCCAATTAAACTGCATGATTAATTATGGGATAAGTGCGAAATAACTGTGGCTAAGTGCGCACTAAGCGCGATTAACATTGGGCGCTTAAGCAAGGTCATGTGGTGAGGTTACATGAGGAGGGTCAACCCCTCTTCGTTCCGCCGCCATCGGATCCACTGAATTTTAAATAAAATTCGGACATGTTGGTTTAACAAGTACCAACAATGGGGGAGGTCATGGGGTCGAGCCTCGACCTCACCCCTCTACACGCGTTTTTACACCAATGTTAAAACATTTGCCATCGCATAATATGCATTGCCCAAACATTAGTTCATAAACCTTAACGGACTCTGGATTAAAATTGAAATGCCACCATTGTTTAATAAAATTCCACTGTTTAAACATGTGCCTCCAAAGTATAGTTTGGAATAATATGATATGTGGAATAAATTAAAATGTGATATGTGGAAAATTCATAATAATTAAAGTTTAAAGTTAATAATAAATATTAATATATGTAATAACATAATATAATATATGATTAAAAAAACCATATAAAAAATTAATATTATATATATAATATATATATTAACCAACTTTAATACATTAAAAAAAAATTCCAGCACATAAAATTTCATGAACCCACATTCAACCTTGGAGGACATTGGACAATTTTTACCTTCACAAACCAAACTAGTGAATCCTGCAGTGACACTTGTCACAGTCCCATTGGGTTAAAAACTGAAGAATATACTCTACATGCTGATTGGACTACCATGTCATCAACTGTACATGTTCTACAATAATTTTATAAAATTTTTCCCGTTCTTAACTATGATCAACAGACCGTAACTCCTTCATACGAACTCGATTTTCGACGAAACGAGTTGCGTTGGATTCCTGCCGACGGGATGGTCGTTGTCGTTCTAGTTTGGTGAAATTACGAGAAATTTCATTTTTGAGAAATTTTTTGCCCCTGATCTAGATTCCGATCAAATCCTCAACCCCTACACTCACCGCTTCATAAATCACAACCATTTACTCTTCAATGCCTGCAAAGGAATCAAATCATCTCCTCAGGTGGTAGTGGAAGAGAAATTAAACCAACATATTCCTTGGGCCTATTTTTATGGAGCTTGCGATGAGCAAGGGACATTGAGTTGGTGGGATAGTTCTTCACCTCAATAGGCATCGTTGTTTGAAATCTAAAAGCGGTTTGGGAAGAGGGACTAACAATTTCGCGGAGATTATTTCCCTAAAACTATTGTTATTATGGGCTTTGGAAATGGGTTGCCAATCACTTCAAATTTTTAGGGACTCCTTAAATGTGATAAATCAGTTCAATGCTATCCAGAGATGCCACAACCATATTTTTTTTCCTATTTTAGAAGATATTGATCAACTAAAATCTTCTTTTGACTATCTCTCATGTTTCCATATATATAGGGAACAAAATGTAAAAGAAGACACATAACATAAAGTGGGTGCTAGATAGGATCAGGGCATATGGAAGATCAGTGAATCCATATAAGGGGAAAAACACACTTTTTAGCATCAGTATTTCTTGGATATCTCAATATGCTCATTACATATTTACTTTTTTGTATTTTGTTGTTGATTCATGAGATTCTGAGATAGTGGTTTGCTTTATCTTTTGTTATATGATAGTCCTATAGAGTGGTAATCCTACACTCATCACATACATAAAATATACCAATAGTTCTATGAACTCTGATTAGACTTTGATTTTTATTTTTTTTCTAGTTTTGGGCTGAACATTCCCATATAAAAAGCCTGGTTTTGATATTATGTTATATGATGGATGAATGAAGAAATGCTTTTGATCTTGATTTTCTGTGAAAAAAAGAAGTTATGTACTCTTTTGAACATGACATGTTTTGGACTTAAACTTCACAAGCATGACATTTTTTTTTATTCATCTTTCTTCTTTTAGTAAAAGGTCTGCAAGTTTCACTGATATGGATTGTTATAAAACACAAATGTGGAAGAGTAAAATATGCATGAGTGTAAGGAGAAAACATTTTAGCGCCAATATTTGATTCTTTCATGTCCAAGTCCACTTAAAAAAAACTTATATACTATTTTGAAAATGACATGTTTTGTACTTAAACTTCATAAGTATGACATTTTTTTGTTTATTCATATTTCTTCTTTTAGTAAAAGGCATGAAAGATTTTATTGATATGGATTGTTATAAAACACAAAAGAGGGAGAGTAAAATATACATTAGTGTAAGGAGAAAATATTGTAGCACCAGTATTTGATTCTTTCATGTCCAAGTCCACTATAAGTTCACAAAACAATAATGTTTTAGTATAGTGAAAATTATGTTAGCTCAAACTTATGATGACATGAGAACTTTTAAAAAGTTAAATCCTAAAAGGATTCCCACGAATCAAAATTATCAGTTCATATTAAGTGTTAATGTATAGGCATGTGAGTCTCTAAGTGCTAGATTAGCGATAACACTGTTACCGATGAAATAAGTAACTGCACTGGTACCTACTTTTTGACGTAGCAAGAAAAACGCTTGATTTTGAAAAGTGGTGATGCAGAATCATTTTTTTTTTTTTTGGGGCATGTTTTTGGCACTTTTTTTTTGTGATGCTTTTTATTTCGATTTTGAGTAATGGTGGCGTATCATCACCAACGTTTTTTTAGAGGATTGATTTTGACACTATACATTTTCTAATGTCTTCTTCTTCCGTGAGATGTTTATTTTTAAGTGCATTTATGTACTTGTGTTTTAAAAAGTAAAAAATATTAAAAAAATAAAAATAAAATTGTAATGATATCTTCACTTTTTCACATAGATAAAAAATGAAAAAAGGGTCAATATTATAAAGTTTATATTTTCTACAAGTTTATGTATTGCTAATTAATTTTTCAATGCACATCAAATAATTGTCGCTAAAAAACTAATATTTTGAACGATATGACAAAAAAATACAAATTTTCAATACAAATAGAATGCAAAAAATACACTTTTAGAGACTTTTTGTTTAAAAAAACATGTTAAATAAACTAATTTTTGGGAAAATCTTAACAAAAAAACTTAAGAAAATAGCATTTTTATTGAATTTTATGTCAAAAAATAATAGTAATCACATGTTTTTTGCAAAAAATAAGGATTCTTCTCATAAAATATCAAAGTCTAAACATTACAAGTAAAAATGATTAATAGATCTAATTTTTCAATGCACATCAAATAATTGTCGCTAAAAAACCAATATTTTGAACGATATGACAAAAAAATACAAATTTTCAATACAAATAGAATGCAAAAAATACACTTTTAGAGAATTTTTGTTAAAAAAAACATGTTAAATAAACTAATTTTTGGGAAAATCTTAACAAAAAAACTTAAGAAAATAGCATTTTTATTGAATTTTATGTCAAAAAATAATAGTAGTCACATGTTTTTTGCAAAAAATAAGGATTCTTCTCATAAAATATCAAAGTCTAAACATTACAAGTAAAACTGATTAATAGATCTCAAAAATGAGCTTTGTTTGTAAGCATAACTTAAAGATCCTCAACAATATCAACTAATACATGTTCAACATCATCTAGAACATCATTGATGGCTTCTTCCGCAACATTTTCTACTTCATTTTGGTCATTGTCATCTTCTAATGGATCTTTCATGTCTACAAATATTCCAAAGTGTCATTTTCCAATCATTCCATATAATGGTGGTTGAGGTTCCTTTGCTTTTTTTGCCACACGTGATTCATTAAAATCCCCTTTCCTCAAACCAACTTCTTGCTTCACATCTGGAAGGAATTCAAGAGCGTTAATTCTTCGTTGAATAAATTTGCATTGCACTGGGTCTTTCTCAATGGCAATGCAATTTCTTCCTTTTGGTAGGCAACATGCTAGTGTTGTACCTAATCATCAAGTATAAAAGAAATAAGTAATAAAATTAGTATAAAGACATAAAAAGTAAAAAAATAAAATATTTAAATTTAAATTTGTATAATAAAACTTACTTGAACTTGAAAATAGATCCAAAACTCAATCTCCTTCATTTGACGACGTCGTCCGGCCTGCCTCCGGCCCCCGGCTGGGCAGAGGACAGTTTCGAGAATTGCCCTCTGCCCAGTTGGGGGCTGGAGGCAAGCTGAGCAGCCCTCGATGATGCCACCCGGCCAGCCTCCGCCCAGCCGGGAGCGATTCTCGGAATCGCCCTCCACCCAGATGGGGGCCAGAGGCAGGCCAGGCGGCGCCGTCGAGGGCCCTCAACGATGCCACCTGGCTGGCCTTCGGCCCCCGACTAGGCAGAGGGAGATTCTCGGAATCACCCTCCACTCGGCTTGGGGCCGTAGCCGGCCGGGCAGCACTGTCGAGGGCTGCCCAACCTGCGTCCAGCCCCCGGCTGGGTGGAGGGAGATTCTGAGAATCAACCTCCACCCAGCCGCGGGTCGGAGGCAAGCTGGGCAGGGCTCGACGGCGCCGCCCGGCGTACCTCCGACCCTCGGCTGGGCGAAAGGCGATTCCAAGAATCACCCTCTACCTAACCGCGGGTCGGAGGTAGAGTTTGGAAGCCCTCGATGGTGCCGCCCGGCCTGCCTCCGGCCCCCTATTGGGCGAAGGGCGATTCCGAGAATCACCCCCGGTGGTGGGAGCTGGGGTGATTCGAGGAATCAGACTGGGCCGGGTGGAGGGTGATTCCGGCCCTCCGCCCAGTGGGGGGTGATTCTCGAAATCACCCTCCGCCCGGCCGAGGGTGATTATCGAATCGCCCTTCGCCCAACGGGGGTGATCCTCGAGTGACGACGAAGCCGGTCTACCTGCGGCTCCTAGGTAGGCGGAGGGGTGATTCTCGAAATCACCCTCCGCCCCGCTGAGAGTGATTCTCGAAATCGCCCTCTACCCACCCGAGGGTGATTCTCGGAATCACCCTCCGCCCCGCCAGAACAGGGCACGGGAGCGAGCGGGGAGGCCGTCGAAAGCGCTACCCAACACCTCCCGACCCGCATGCGGGTGGAGGGTGATTCTTGGAATCTCCCTTCGCCTAGCCGAGGGCCAAAGGCCGACCGAGCGGCGCTGTCGAGGGCTTCCTAGCCTACCTCCATCCCCCGGCGGGCGACAAATTTTTTTGTGTTTTTTTAATTTTTTTTCAAAGACAAACTATTTAGAAATTTTATTTATTTTTTTAAACAAAAACTATTATAATAAAAAAAAAAGTATTAAAAAAAAATGAACAAACAAACAAACTATTCAATTAAAATTTTAAAATATAAAAAAATAAAAACAAATTAAAAATTATGTTTTAAAAAATAAACAAACAAATATAAAAAAAAATTATTTTTTAATTTTAATTTTTTTTAAATTAAAACAATTATTTATTCAAAATATAAAAAAAACAATATTTTTTTTAAATTTTTTTTTAAATAAAGAAACATATATAAGAAGATTTTAATTTTTAATTTTTAATTTATTAAATCTAAAACAATTATAATTTAAAATATAGAAAAACAATAATTTTTTTTTTTAAATATGTTTTTATATATAAACAAACAAATATATGAATAATAAATTTTTCATTTACTTGTTCATTTTTAAAAATTGTTTAAGTCATATAATTTCTTCATAATTTCATGGTTCAAGTATCTTGAAAACTTAAGATTTAAAAGTTGAGATTTACAACTTGTCACTAAGGTTTTTATGTGCTGCGAAATTTTATCTTTAATGTTATGGTTGAAAATAATTACAATTTTAGGGTTGTTTAGAGTCAAGATATTTTATGTTTAACAACATAGATAAAAATTGTTCGAAATGATAAGCCCTTCACACATGATTTTGTTTATATTTAACATCATCTATCAAAAAATTTAGAATTTTACGATTTTTCAATGTCCTAACATGTTGTCTTTAATTCCATTGTTACAATGTGTCAAAAGTGTGACACAATGTTTTTTTTTGTTATTCCAGAGCATCAACTTGTTTTGTTTTGAGGGTGTTTTTTTCGAGTCATTTTTTTCAAGAAACAATTTCGTTTTTAGCATAATTTTATAAAAAAGGTGAAATTTGACTTTGAGGAAAAAAACAAATGCGTTCTGGAATACACACTTTTTGTTTTTAGGGCATTTTTTCATGTTTTTTGAGTCTTTTTGGGCTAGAGTTCCCGTTTCATCGGTAACATTGTTCTATTAGCTACTAAGAATATTAGCAAGTAGTTTAAAGTTTTTTTTATGGTTTAAGTATTATAATTAAATTTCTCTATAATTTTAAGGCATGTTCTTATGAATACAAATGAATTAACCTATAGCCTATATGTATTAATGTATCTTATTAGGTCTTATTAGAGTATAATTTTAAGGCATGCTTTTATGAATCAATCTATAGCCTATACGCATTAAGGTATCTTATTAGGTGTTATTAGATTCGACTAAGTCCAATCAATTTTTAAACAAAATCAATCTAACTTGGCCTAACACAACCAAGTTTGTAAAAATATAACAATTTGACCATATTTGCACCAATTGATGTATCAACCTATCCATAAGGCTCACATTAAAAACAAAACAAATCAAAACTTTAAAATTATAAAAGAGTGAAACCTTAAAATGCCAATTTTACAAGTTAAATGGCTTAGATGATATTTAATTTAAACAAGAAAAATTAAAGAAATAACCCTATACTAGGAGCTTAGTTGGTAATCATAGGAAAAAATATTTCAACTTTTTTTTCTTTCGAACTTAGTAGAACATTGTAAATTTGTAACTTTGATATTAAATGATCCAATTGGATGGATAATAAATCCTCTTAATTGTTGGAAATATTGAGGGGGGTGAATCAATATTTCTTTTCAATTGTTATTTTTTCCAGTTAGAACACTTATAATTAGAATAGAAAATAAATAATTTTATTAATCGCGAATAACAAGGAATTCAATCCTCTTATTTACAATAAATCAAATACAATATATTGTAGGGCTCCAACCCTAGATGAAGACACCAATAGCCAATCCATTGGGCTCCAACCTATACTTTGCCAAGCACTGACTTGGAATTCACTGACTTTGATTTATGAATGATTTTACAAGTATATATGTGCTTTGACAATCATTTTCAAGAGGATATTGGTTTCACAACACGTGCGAACAATTCCTTTATGGCATGCGGGAGTATTGAGTCTCATTTCTTTGATGATGATGTAAGTATGAAAATGAAAATAAAGTATTTCTAATTGCATTGAAATAAGTGAGGTGATCTTATTACTCAAGGTGCAATAGATGTGTTGTATGTGTGTCATGCTAATAAAAGATGTGTTGTATATGGGTCATGCTAATAAACTAAATTGAAAAAAAATATCAACATATAATTTTAATACATAAGATTAAAAATAAATAAAAAAATATAGATTGATTTTAACTTAAAAATAAAATATTATAGATTTATTTTAATTTAAGATTTTTTAATCATTTTAAGGTTTGTATGTGAGTTTTTTAATACCTCTAAGAACTTAATATATGTGGTTTAATATGGATTTGTGTTTGCAATAGAGTAATATTAGGAAATTTTTGAACTTTGTCTAGGCGTGTATGCAATTATACCATTAGAATTGTTAGGTCATATATCGAGGGGGTCAAATAATGCTTTATATCTTTGAAATCAACATAAAACCTAATACATACATGCATAAAAAATTCAATCCATAACATACACCATGCTCCCCCTGAGCATATGTTGAATCTTTTGGAAGATATTCAATGAAGTACTTGACTCTATGACTTAACCAAATATGACCTTTCCTATCACCAAGGACTCATGCTTACGTCAATCACCAAACACAATGGGGTTACATATTTGAATCAACATGACATTAAATTCCCAAAGTAATGGGATTACATACACAAGGACTTGACCTCAATAGTTCATACATGAATGGACTTTACAATTATTTACAACATGGGCCTTTACATGACCTTTACATCAAGAGATCGATATCACATTTATAACCAAACCGGATACCTCAATAGTGAGGTAGAAAGATCATGACAGTCATCAACAACCATCATACACCATATAGGAACCAACAATGTGAACATATTCATCATTATGAAGTAAGATGTAGCATCAATATTCAACAACATCAACATATGAATAATGCTTTCAAGCATCACCAAGCAACTGTAATAGAAGCATAAGATAGTGCATTAGATCCCTGTCAATAACTCATCCCCTTGAACTTATACATCAAGGTCAACATGTTATTTCCATATATAGGAAAAAATATCAATCTCTTGAACCAAAATGTCATAAATTTATCTCCATGCATCCATCAAAAGCAAGTAGAACCTTAAGCATCAATAATAACCATAACACATACTTCATCAAGAGCATCAAGTAGAATTATCATACCATAATCAACAACAACTTAGATAATCATCCATCATTGATGACCAATTACATAGAGATAGAAATTTGTATGAACTCATCATCAACATCCAATCATAGTATAATATTGTGTGATCAAGCTTTGTTAGTAACCCATCTCCTTGATATCATATAATCAAGATCCACATGCTCTACATACGAAGGGCCACAATCCTCAAGAAACATATAGATAACATATACATGCATCATCACCAGGTGTGAAAACATAGTGAATATTATATCATCACAAATATGATCAACAACATCCTTGGCCAATGCCATATGCATATCTTCAAGCAACATATAAGAATCATCCATAACTTCACCAAATGCAACCCATGCATCAATGATGACATAATGACAAAAACATAGCATGATGCAACTTAAGAAAGATATATTCACATCCAAAACTTCCACAACATATGTGTCTTCAGCAGCATCACCAATGATATATATTTTTCATGGGCACCATTATGCAACAAGGAATTCTCAAGAAATCACAATTCCAACAATGCACTATTAGAGGAATAGAAAATTCTCCCCCTAAACATGTGCCAATTATTCACTGTCATGCCTAATCATATCCAACTTCTTTAATCAGTAAATCCATCAAAAGAACAAAAGAAGCAGTGACATATTGCAGCAACTCATAAACCATCATAAACCAATATTACTTCTAAGTAGCAAATGAGCATCGACAGACTGTAACTAATCAATTTCATAACCATAAATTCAAATAATAACTGATTGAATCATGTCAGAAACTCTTCCAGAGTATGACCCACTATTTCTTCATATCACAGAAACATACACGACTGTCTAGATGAAAACTCGTGTATATATGTGATAGTCCTTCACAATATCTTCATACAGAAAGTAAAATGATAAAATTTCATGACCACAACTCCCCCTAAGCTTGTAGTGTATGTTTCTCTTCACTGTTACCTCACCAAATGTAGTGTTAGTAATATCAAAATAGAATATCAAAGCACAATAGAGAACCATCAATATCTCCCCCGATATCATACGCTATTGATCCTGTAGAGTTGATAATCATTACCTTCTCTTCATGAAGTCATGTACCTCATATTACTTTCACAATCACCGTGGGAAGTAGGCTTTAAGAGAAATGGACTACAGTAGAGTCAATATTCACTATGTTTCTGACTGATGTTCATTCTTCCTCCAAATCTGCTTGCAATTTCTAATTATGCACTAGAACTATCCCATCTCCTAGTTCTATTCTTCATACTTGGCCTAAAGTTAGTGGCCTTATGCCCAAATGAGTCACAAGATAAACAATATCCATAAAACTATCCTTTGTGCCTAGGGAATGATCTTGACCTTGATCTAGGAGATTTTCTTTTAGATGAGTGACTTGATTCAATTTTCCTTTGAACTACATTGTACTGGTTTTTTTCATCACATTGTGTATGTGAAGTTAAGTGATTGTACCCAATGCCAGTTTTTATTAGAGGAGATTGTTGGTTATTGATATTATTCTCTAGAGATTCAGATGCATTTACCCATTTGTTGATGTTCTCATATTCTTCCTTTAGGGCCAAAACTTCAGATTCTAATGTTTCACAATGTTTTTCCTTTTCTTGAAGTTGTTTTCTTCTGTTGGTTGATTCTAATTTCATTTTTAACATTTTTTATTTGTTTAACCATACTATTTCCTTTTTTTTCTAGTTCTTTGTTTGCATCCCTAATTTTATCATTCTCTTTCAATGCTTTCATTAAGTCCCACTTTACAGTTATCTGATTCATTAAATAACTGGTATTTAAGAGACATAAGTACTTGATAATGACTGTTAGAATCTGAATCTGAATTTTCCAGGTCATCGGATGTGCTATGAATATCTCCATTAGAGTAAAAGATTTTCTTGTCGGAAAACTTATTTTTGGAAACATTCTTTCCATTCTCTTTATGATTTTATTTATATGGACATTTGGATGCATAGTGACCAACTCTTCCACAAGAAAAACATTTAAAGGGAAGCTTACCTTTGAATTTTCCAGTTCCTACTTGCAATTTCCTCATGAATTTTGCTTCTTCCTCATATGATATGTAGCTTATATGTTTGGGTGATTCCTTCTCTTTCCCTTTATACGTGGCTTTGAAATTTTCTTCTCTCATATCTAATGGACCACATTTCCTCATCTCAAATTATGTCAAGATTCCATGGAGTTGTTCAAGTGTGAGATTCTTCAAATCCTACATTTCTTTAATGATAGAGACTTTGGAATCGAATTTCAGAGTTAGTGATCTCAAAATATTCTTAACAAAAGTAACATATTTTATTTCTTCATTGATCCAAGTGGATATTGGTGGACACCCGCCTATTCCATCTAGTAAGTTTCATCAATTTTCTTATTTGCTATTTTTAGCATTTTTTCGGGTCCTAAACTTCCGGAGCAGTTTTGAGACCCCAAACGACGTTTTTGGGGCATGATTCCTCCATTAATTTCATATAATTCACATTAGAAGTTGTATTCTTAGAGATATATTTTTAACAATGTATCATACGCGTCAAACACATATAATATGACCAAGTTATGACCCCAGGAAGTTGGCTGCCAAACTAACCCCAACGTGGCCCATAAACTCTTGGTGTTACATCTCCTCGAGTCAGGGTTTTGGTTGTTTATGGTTTTATCTTATTGTTCAATAATAAAAATAAAATTTAGCCTCATTGTAACACAATTCATAGGCATGTAGCCGCAACATCTCTTCTAAGAGATAAGCTACCATTGTCCGAACTAGTTTAATTTCCGTTTTGTCTGTAAATATTTTTTAGTATTTGATATTAATGAAATTAAGTGTTATTCCTAGTGTATCTATGCGTTTATGTTTATTTCTATATTTTATTGTGTTCCTTCATAAGTTTGGATTAGTGGTATGAGAGCAGTATGCTCTTTCTCGATATTTCTTTACATGTCCCCAACGAGGTCGAGGTATAAGGAGTTAGGGCTCGATTTGGTTGAACCTTTGCAAGATCAGCCTTGCAAACTCTGATGACCTCCCATGGCGGAAAAAAAGAAATATGAGGGAGCAGGAGATCTTATCAAAATATTGCTCGAGGAGGCCCTTGAGAAACAAAGGAACGCGATGATGGATAACTTTTCCCAAATCCTTCAACGACTACCCATCGATGGCGAATCTTCATCCAGTAGCCACTCGGGAGGCGCAACTCCTTTTAAGGTACAATTAAACTTTGAAATTCCCATATTTAAGGGCCAAATGTATGCAGACGCCGTAAATAGATGGTTGAATTTTATAAAAGAGTACTTTTCGGTCCATGATTTCTCCGATCGAGAAAAGATTAACTTTTCACTCCTCAAAGCCGCCCCCCATGTCCAAGATTGGTGGGAAACCTACTGTGAACAGAGGGATGAGCCGCCCCAAGTGTCAAAGATTGGTGGGAAACCTACTGTGAACAGAGGGATGAGGAAGAAACCTCACTTTTTTCAGCCACACCCACTTGGAATCCGTTCTAAGATGGCATCAAGGAATAATATTACCCCATGGGGAGCTATGAGGACAAGTACATCCAGTGGACCACGCTACGGCAATAAAGGGAGCAAGATGTGCACGAGCTGATGAATTTGTTCCATACTGTTATCACAAAATTGCACTTGATTGGTTGCTAATTAGACAACTCTATGTAACTGTTTCAAATGAGCTTTTGACTGAAGCTTAGCCTCTTCAGTCTGAGAGGGCTCTCTCAAAGGGGTTTATGATTTTAGATAATGATAAGACTAGATGGTTAACTCTATCTGAAAAGTAATTTGATTTTTGTGTATGTAGGTTGAAAAGAATGTAGGCTTGCAACCATTGGGTTTATGGAGTCAACAAATCAGTAAATTGAGGGGCAAGGTTTCTTGACATGGAACTGAGGTAGATAAGAGTTTTTAACAAAGGCAAATCACACATAGAACATAGGGAAGCATAGTAATTTCATCAATAAAGGAAGTCAGAGCATAAACACATGAATTCTGAGTAATAAAGATGAAATCTACTGCAAGTGGTACACATAAAGATATAGATCAGAAAAGCATTAAAAACTCCATGAGAATCTTAGGTCTGTCAAGAAGAATTCCTCTATATTACTGATATAGGTCAAATTACATAAAGCAGTAGTATGGTGCAAAAAATCTCCAACCCTTTACAACTTCAATAATTTCCCTTAAATAGAAATTCTTACAGCAGGGATGATCTTCCTCTAGGCTAGATTCATCGAAATCTTCCTATGACACTTCATCTAACAGAAAAACATATCTTTTAATAAGAAAATGACAGCTACACTCTAAAGATGACCTTTTCCTAATAAGACTCAAACTCCTATTTATTATATCATTTTATATTATCTTTAAAATAGTTACATATCAGCGAAAACTAAGCATCACATGTTCGAATAGGCTATGACCCGATTCATCACTAATTGACATATTAAAGACCCTCCTAAACATATGGAACCAAACCCTATTTTTCAGGAAAGCAGGATCCTTATCTTCAATGAAAAATTTAGCTGATGAGTTGTCTTTACTTCATTGTCTTCAAGTCATAAATTTCTGGTGGTAAGGTCCCTTGACCTGTTGGATGTGTCTCCCTGTCCACAACTACTTCTAAACTGCTCATAAACCTTCAAACACATCTCGTTAAGAAAACAGGGCAGTTTCATAGTGAGCTTTCATAGCGTCCAAAAAATGGCGTTTACCTTCAAAATTTTTGCTTCTTTGTTGTTCCATGGTGTCCATCATGACATGACACATCATCACCACCATTTTCACTCCTTGAAGGCTGCAAAAAGTGGATTTAGAAGCAAAAATACCACTACAGAAATTTTCGTAGTGTTTTCCTGGCTTTAAAACTAGGAAACACTACGAAATTGTGACAAACTATGAAATTTCCAGATTTTAACCTTGTCTAAAAAAGGTAACCTCTAGCTGTAGAAACTTGGTCTTCAACATGCCATAAGCCTTCTACAACATAATCAAACTCAACTTAAGACTCTTGAGGTGTTTCCTCTTCATTAATGATGAGTTGAGCTATGGGCTCTTCAACTACAATCATCTTTAAGCCCTTCTTCTCTAGCTCCTCATGGATCAATTCTAACTGCTCTTGGAGGTATTTGACTTGGTCCTTCAATTTTCTATTCCTAGATTTCAAGTGCAGGTTCATTTTTTTGATATGCTTCACCTCTCCTCTCAATGGTTAAGTCCATTTTATCAATTGCTATGTGTTATCTAGGGTCATTGACACACTATTAACCCGATCTTGTAAAAATTTCCACGAAATTGGGATCTTCCATGATTAACTTTGGGCTTATAGGTTCATACCTGAATGGTAGGCCTCCTTTATTTTTCTTCTTTGGTGTAGCCATTTCCTTTGTTTTGCAGCGGTGGCGTTCTTTAGATATTCACACCTGTTCAATGAAAGGAACTCACACCTATTCCGTGAAGAGGTGATGACAGCAAGTTGTTTATGAAAATAGTGTGCTGGTATGATAATAGATTTTTAGAGGAAGAACAATGACAACGAGTTGTTTGAGTAGCAACTTACAATAATGAAAGAGAAAGCGTGAGGAATGAGGGATAAATTAGGGAAAATGAGAAGAGATTCATTAATAAAATGGTAATTGATGCCAAAACATGCCTAAAACTTTCAATGATGACCCTATTCTGACAACATGACCTCGAAAAACTTAAAGTTTGACAACTCATCATTATGCAAAAACCGTTGTAGGAAAACACGCTTTCATCTAGTGAATTTAGTTTAACAAGTGTCAGATTCACTACGGAATTACTAGGTGTTTCCACAACGAAATCTGGTAGTTTTGCACTAAAAACGCTGCGGACTCAGGAAAATTCTGACAGGTGGTATGACACATTAGGTTAATTAAAGTATCTACTTCATATTTTCTCCTTTGACATGACTTAAATACATCCCATAACAACTTAAAGAAATCATAAAAACTTATACCATATCATAAAACTTATCATTTCATGATACTATGCTCCTAACCAAGCTAATTACAAAATTGACACATTTCAAGTTATTTTTTTGAAAATTTGGGGTGTGATAAGAGTGGCTCCACTTGGGATGGTGTGCCTCTGTGGTTCACCAAAGAACCTGTAGTTTCAGTGCCATCCATCCTTTTGGAATAAAAACTCTAAAATTTTCCAAGCTTTCTTCAAACTCTTATGGCATTCACCTCGAGCTCAAGCTTGATGATTACTGTTGAAAAACCAATTCTATACATACTGAAGAGATGCTCAGTTTACTTGAGCTTATTCATACACACTCCTACCAACCCTAACAATTGAAATCTTCATTTTTGATTCAAGCAACATGAGACTTCCAATGAAGCCAGTCATTGATTTGATCTCACACTTGAACCTCTTGACCGCGCTTGAACCGAAAGTAAACATGATACTAAAATGACCAAGGCAACATAAGATGTATCTGATCTTCATAATGATAATATAACTTGAAAGTTGGATTGTAGAACTCTTCCATGTAGTCAACTATAGGATCATAGAAGACAAAGTTTGTTTGATGATTCTCAAGACATTCTGCAGTCTCAGATAGCTCATATATGTTTTCTTTAGCAAGATAAGATTTCAATTGTATGCTATCAAACTCTTTTTCAAACTAATTTTCAAGAACATGGTATTATTCCTCAATCTCAAAAGAGAAAGGTAGCAACACCCTCTCTTTGTGTTCTGGCATTAAAAACTTTTGAAAAGACCAATCTTGATCATGAAGACTATAGGATTGAATTTGGTCTTCTAAAACTTCAATGTCTTTCTCAATGTTCTTAGTAACTTCATCCAAAAATTGGATCTTATCTTCTGACTTGCACTCAAATGACTTTAAATAAGAAAACAAAGACAAAGAAAAATTTTCATCCACATCCTCATTATTATGATCATCATTCCATTGTTTGAAACCTTGAATGGAAGGAGAGTCTGCCACCAACTATGTTCTTTCCATCCATGTTTACATTTCAAATGACTTAATAGATCTGATAGGAAAACTTTCAATCCACTGTTTACATTTATCTTGAAATGAATCATAGAACAATATGATGAAAATATCTTCATGTCTGACTCTAATAAGCTGAGTAAAGTCACATAAAAATGATATATACTTCAAGGTCAAACTCATATCTTTCCCATTGAATTTTGGGCCATTCCTTAAATAATATGCATCTTTGGGAAAAGGATTTGGGAAGCCATAAATTTTTGAAAAATATATACATGCATACCTTGAAACAAGAATCACAACACTTGAGTTCTTCATAAGTCCGGTGGAATCACCATGAATCTATGAAATTTTGAATTCTTCAACAATGGAGTCACCAAGGTAGTTCTGCAGCCTCCAACAAATTCTAAGCTCCTGCTACCTCCAAGAGTTCAGCTTCACTTTTTTGCACAAAAACTTCGAGAAATTAGTCTTCAAACTCCCGGAAAACGCACCAAAATGTTATCACAAAATTGCACTTGATTGGTTGCTAATCAGACAACTCTATGTAACTGTTTCAAGCCAACTTTTGACTGAAGCTTAGCCTCTTAAATCTGAGAGGGCTCTCTAAAAGGGGTTTATGATATTAGATAATGATAAGACTAGATGGCTAACTCTATTTGAAAATTAACTTGATTTTTGTGTATGTAGGTTGAAAAGAATGCAGGCTTGCAACCATTGGGTTTATGGAGTCAACAAATCAGTAAATTCAGGGGCAAGGTTTCTTGACATGTAAGCTGAGGCAGATAAGAGTTTTAAACATAGGCAAATCACACATAGAACATAGGGCAACACAATCATTTCATCAATAAAGGAAGTCAGACCATAAACATATGAATTCTGAGTAATAAAGATGAAATATACTGCAAGTGGTACACATAAAGATATAGATCAGAAAAACATCAAAAACTCCATGAGAATCTTAGGTCTGTCAAGAAGAAGTCCTCTGTATTACTGATATAGGTCAAATTACATAAAGCAACAGTATGGTGAAAAAATCTCCAACCCTTACAACTTCGATAATTTGCCTTTAAATAGACATTCTTATAGCAGGGATGATCTGCTTCTAGGCTAGATTCATTGACCTCTTCCTATGACACCTCATCTAATAGAAAAACATGTCTTTTAATAAGAAAATGACAACTACACTCTAAAGATGACCTTTTCCTAATAGGAATCAAACTCCTATTTATTACATCAGTTTATATTATATTTAAAACAATTACATATTAGTGACAACTAAGCATCACATGTTCGAATACACTATGACTTGATTCATCACTACTTGACATATTAAAGACCCTCCTAAACATATGGAACCAAACCCTATTTTTCAGGAAAGCAGGATCCTTATCTTCAACGAAAACTTTAGTTGATGAGTTGTCTTTACTGCATTGTCTTCAAGCCTTAAATGTCTGGTGGTAAGGTCCCTTGACCTATTGGATGTGTCTCCCTATCCAAAACTGCTTCTAAACTGCTTAGAAACCTTCAAACACAGCTCGCTATGAAAATAGGGCAGTTTCATAGCATCCAAAAAATGGCCTTTACCTTCAAAATTTCTGCTTCTTTGCTGTTCCATGGTGTCCATCATGACATGACACATCATCACCACCATTTTCCCTCCTTGAAAGCTGCAAAAAGTGGATTTAGAAGAAAAAAGATAGCTACAGAAATTTTCGTACTGTTTTCCTGGCTTTAAGCCTAGGAAACGCTACGAAACTGTGAAAAACTGTGAAATTTCCAGATTTTAACCCTGTCTCAAAAAGGTAACCTCCAGCTGTAGAAACTTGGTTTTCAACATGCCATAAGCCTTCTATAACATAATAAAACTAAACTTAATACTCTTGAGGTGTTTCCTCTTCATTAATGATGAGTTGAGCTATGGGATCTTCAACCATAGTCATCTTTAAGACCTTCTTCTCTAGCTCCTCATGGATCAATTCTAACTCTTCTTGGAGGTCTTTGACTTGGTCCTTCAGTTTTTTGTTCCTAGATTTCAAGTGCAGGTTCATTTTTTTGATATGCTTCACCTCTCCTCTCAATGGCTGAGTCCATTTGATCAATTGTTGTGTGTTATCTAGGGTCTTTGACACACTATTAGCCTGCTCTTGTAAAAATTTCCAAAAAATTGGGATATTCTATGAATAACTTTGGGCTTATAGGTTCGTACCGTAATGGTATGCCTCCTTTATTTGTCTTCTTTGGTGTAGCCATTTCCTTTGTTTTGCAGCAGTGGCCTTCTTTAGATATTCACACCTGTTCAATGAAAGGTACTCACACCTGTTCCATGAAGAGGTGATGACAACAAGCTGTTTATGACAATAGGGAGCTGGTATGACAATACATTTTTAGAGGAAGAACAATGAAAATGAGTTGTTTGAGTAGCAACTTACAATAATGAAAGAGAAAGCATGAGGAATGAGGGATAAATGAGGAAAAATAAGATGAGATTCATTAAGAAAATGGTAATTGATGCCAAAACATGCCTAAAAATTTCAATGATGACCCTATTATGACAGCATGACCTTGAAACACTCAAATTTTGACAACTCATCATTATGCAAAAAATGTTGCAGGAAAACATGCTTTCGTAGCGAATTTAGTTTAACAAGTGTCAGATTCGCTACGGAATTACTAGGTGTTTGCGCAACGAAATCTGTTAGTTTTCTACTAAAAACACTACGAACTCAGGAAAATTCCGACAGGTAGCCAGATTTGACACATTAGGTTGATTAAAGTATCTACTTCAGATTTTATCCTTTGACATGACTTAAATACATCCCCTAACAACTTAAAGCAATCATAAAAACTTATACCATATCATAAAAATTATCATTTCATGATACTATGCTCATAACCAATCTAATTACAAACTTGACACATTTCAAGTTATTTTTTTGAAAATTTTGGGTGTGATAACACATACCTTGCACACAAAGTTGGGTATTAAAGATTCAGAGAAAAACTTGGTGCTCAAGTACTAGAGCTATTTGCATAAATACATTTAGGAGGAAATGGAGTTCCTCAACATTACCTTGATTGGCATGGCATATCAATATTCTGCCAAGATCGAGCATAAATTTAAGCAGAAGAAGCGAGACTTTGGATCCACGAATCTGAAGCTAGGGAAAGGCATACCCAAACTGCAGAAAAAGGGGAAAAACCAAAGCAGGGTGACTCAAGACAACCCGTCGACGCAACAAGCGAAGAACAACACCACAAAGCCAAATAAGTACATAGGGAAGTGATGTGAATTTCATAAAAGATCCACTCACAACACAAGTGAGTGTTGGGCCAAACAATTGCTTGGCCCAACACTCACTTGTGGCCAATCTGAAGGCATCCAAATAAAATGCATATTTTTATTGAGTCAGAACTGGACAAGGGGAATGATAAAGATAAGCAAATCATTGATGTGGGACCGAGTGACACCATTTCCACCACCAATGTCGAGAAGGATGAACCAGAAGATCCAGAGGAGGGGGAGCGCCTCTTCCATTCCCAAATGTGGGTGAAGGTAGTCTACTGCAATTCATTGTCGATAGAGAAAGCCAAAACAACCTCATTTTAGCAGAGGTCGTGAAGCGGCTCAACCTACTGACCACGACACATCCGCAACCGTATACCATTGGGTGGCTTCACCAAGGAAGAGATCTCTTCTTCAGATAGTAGTGACATCTTTCCTATAGAATCATGCCCTTCACGGATGAGGTATTGTGCGATATTTCTCCTGTTGAAGTTTCTGATGTATTATTAGGAAAAACATACTTCTAGAAGCGACATGTTATGTATGAGTCTAGGCCTCGTTATGTTATTATTAATTTGGGAAATTAGTTGTACAGGATATTAGAGGTAGTACTGCCTTCCGCCATATATTTTATTACCGCCAAGCAATGCAGTAAGATTACTTCCCAAACCAGGAAATTTGTTTTCATTACGATATGCCCACAGGGTAAGAATAATATTGTGGTTGTAGCCTCAAAACAGGGCACCCCTGTGTGATAGCATCAGATGGAAAAATTCGTGGAGGAATACCAAGACATTTTGTTCTCACCCACAGTGGTTCCTCTACACTGTCAGGTCATGCACTCCATTGATATGAACCCAGATGTGTCACTGCCTAATGGTCCAATCAATCGACGCTTTGTTCTAGAGAATGATGAAATCAAGAGGAAGATCCAAGATTTGTTGCAGAAAGGGCACATCAAGCCAAGCTCCTTGCCCCGTGGGAGCCCGATTGTGTTGGTACAGAAGAAGGAAGACATCTAGCACTCTGTATTGACTATTGGGTGTTGAAAAAGATCATATTCCAAAATAGGTATCCAATCCCACAGATCGATGACCTCCTAGACTAGCTCAGGGGGGCCAAATATTTCAGCAAGATCGACTTGAAGTTCGGGTATCACCAAGTACCAATCAAACCCTCTGATGTGTGGAACACTGCCTTCAAAGCCAAGGAGGGCCTCTTTGAATGGCTATTGATGCCTTTCAGGTTGACGAATTCTCGTGAAACCTTCATGTCGTTGATGGACGACATCTTGAAGCCATTCACCAACTCATTTGTGGTGGTGTACTTGGATGACATCCTGATCTTCATCCAAACTTGGGAATATCACCTCCACCACATTCGACAGGTCCTCCAAACACTATGACAACACAAGTTGTGTGCCAATTTGGAGAAGTGCACTTTTGGCATGACCCAGGTTCAGTATCTGGGTTACATTATTGATGAGCATGGGGTGCATGTGGATCCAGCCAAGTTCCAAGTCATTCAGGATTGCTTAGCCCCAACCACTCTAACAAAACTCTGCAAATTTCTGGGTTTTGCTAATTTCTACCGCAGGTTTGTGTTGGGATTCTCTCATATCACTTGGCCCTTGATTCAAGTCACCAAGGGAGGAGCAAAAGAAAAATTATTTTTCTCTAAATATGAACAAAAGGAATTTGTAGAGTTGAAATATCGCCTCTCCTTTGCACCAGTTCTCACATCACCATACTTGCAACAACCATTTAGGATCGAGACAGATACCTCTGACTATACTATTGGGGCAGTTCTTACTCAACAGGGGCATCTAGTGGCATATCATAGCGAGACACTTTCTGAAAAAGTCCGAAAGTATCCCAATTATGACAAAGAGATATATTACATTGTGCAGGATTTACAACAATGGAAGCATTACATTTTGGGGAAGAAAATGGTCATCCACACAGACCACCGACCCCTGTAGTTCATATAGACACAAGGGAAGTTGCAAAAGGATCCCCATCAAAAGTGGTCCACATACCTGCAAAAGTTCTATTTGAACATCAAGTAAAAGAAGGGAAACACCAATAATGTTGCAGACTGCCTCAACCGAGCACCGATCGTGGCGCTAACCACAATGCTCAACTCTTGTGGGCACGAGACTTATGATTGGCCGCATCTCTACAGAAGAAAGCTAGAATTCAGCCACACATAGAAGACACTCTTGGAGGGTAAGCAAGTTCCAAATTTTCACCTCCAGGATGCAATTTTATGTCACGTGGGACACATTTGTGTTCCTTCAAGTGAGCGTGAAAATATGGTTTTGGAAGTGTACTATAGTCGAGTCGTTGGGAATTTCTGGGTCAAGAAAACAGTGGCAGTACTGCATAAGTATTTCCATTGGTAGAACATTCGACAGGATGTCGAGAAGTACATCATATCCTACATTGCCTGCACCATTTCCAAACCAACCATCAAGAAGCAAGTCCTCTATACTCCACTTCCTACCCCTAGTCGACCTTGAGAATCCATATCCATGGATTACATGTCAGGCCTTCCTTCTACTAAGCATGGAAACGACTATGCTTTTGTGTTCGTCGATAGATTCTCGAAGATGGCCATTATGGTGGCTTTCAAGAAGAATATCATAACATAATCCATTGCTAAAATCTTCTCTGAATGAGCGCGGGTACACTTTTGGATCCCACATTATATCATCTCATATTGGGACAAAAGGTTCCTCATAAAATCTTGGTCCAGCCTTTGGTCAATGTTGGACACCAAGCTCACCAAGTCCACAACTTTCCATCCCTAAACCGATGGAAAGAACGAGGTTGTCAACATGATGATCATACACATTCTGTGTGTGTAAAAATAAAAGCATCCAAAGACATGGGACAAGAGCCTCCCCTACGTAAAACATAGCTATAATCGGGATCTCCACAACTCAACCGACCACAACCCCTTTCAGGTGGACTTGGGATTCCAGCTACTATGTCCCATTGACGTAGGCATGTCATTAGCGGCTACTCAGGCAGATTCGGCTCATGTCAAGTGTGAAGTTGACAAGGTGAACAACTTCATTGAGCGTATTCAACAATTTTCCAATAGTTTCATGACATATTGGATAGATCTAATGCTAAGTACAAGTAGCGACATGATTAGCATCAGGTGTCGCATAACTTCTAGGTGGGTGACAAAGTGTCGCTACATTTTCAGAAGGAGCACGTCGCTAGACCCCACCGCAAGCTTCAATATGGGCCATACACCACCGCCAAGGTTATAGGGGACAATTCCTTCTAGCTCAGCATTCCACCATTCCTTGGTCTGCACCTAGTGTTCAATGTGGACCACCTTTGGCCCTACTTTCCACCTCTACTAGACACAGCTGACGTGGAAAAACAAATCACACCAACAAATTTAAACCCAAATTGCATGTAACAAGCAAAAAATGATAGGATCATGGACACAGAGATCAAGAACACCCGCGAGTAGAGGATCCAGCTATACCGAGCTATCAAAGCAGGCCAACTCCTTCATTAGGGAAAGTGGTTCACCAGGGACAAGATTCAACAGAAATTTCCCCTCCTTATGGAGGCTCTGCACATAATGGGGACCATTTATTCCTAAGGGGGGAGGAATGATCCAGGTGGATATTGGTGGCCACTTACCTATTCCACCTAGTCAGTTTCATTAGTTTTCTTATTTACTATTTTTAGTAGTTTTTTCGGGTCCTGAACTTCCAGAGTCATTTTATGGCCCTAAACGACATTTTTTGGGCATGATTCCTCTAGTGATTTCATATAAATCATGTTACAATCTACAATACTCGGAGATATATTTAAAATGAGGTATCATATGCATCAAACAGAGACTATATGACCAAGTTACGACCCCGGGAAGTTGGTTTCCCAACTGACCCCAACGAGGCCCATAAACTCTTGGTGTTACATCTCCTCGAGTTAGGGTTTTGGTTGTTTAGGTTTTTCTATAATTGTTCAATAATAAAAAGGCCCTTGAGCCTCATTGTAACATAGTTCAGAGACATTTAGCTGCCACATCTCTTCTCAGAGATAAGCTACCATCGCTCGAGCTAATTTATTTTCCATTCTATCTATAAGCATTTTTCAGTATTTTATATTAATGAAATGAAGTGTTATTCATGTTGCATCTCTGCATTTATGTTTATTTCTGTATTTTATTGCGTTCCTGCATAAGTCCAAATCAGTCACCAATATTTTCATAGAATAAAAAACGTCATCTACTCTATGGAAAAATCCTGCAATTCTTTCATCATCATGTATTTTAAGAGTCTCATACTGTATTCTAAATGATTGGAGTTTAGAAATTTTTTACCTTGGTGTCACCTTCATAACATTGGATAATCTTATCACACATTTCCTTTGCAGTGTTCAAATGCATTACTTCCACGAACTCGGACTTGGCCAGACTTCCAAAGATGGCATTTACAACCTTTGCATTGGTTTCATATTGTTTCTTCCCTGTTGTATCTGTGGGAATAGAGGTTGGATATTTATACCCACTTTTAATGATTTCCCATACATCATCTCCGAGTGCCTTCAAGTATGCTCTCATTCTGTCTTTCCAAAAGAAAAAGTTAGTTCCATTAAATAAATGTGTCCTGACATAAAATACTCCTTCTTGATTACTCATCTTGACAAATCTCCCTTTAAGCGATCAAGCTCCAATTGAGGGGACCTTCTTTGATAACAATTGTTGGGAAAAATATTGAAGGGGGGGGGGGGGGGGAGGGGGGGGTGAATCAATATTTTAAACCCAATTCAACTTTTCAATTTATTATTCGGATTTTTGTAGCGACTATTGTTATTCAGGAAACCAATGTATGTACACGAATTTATTTCATCATATGTTCTACTGTAACGAATGTATCGTTACTACATTAGCCTTTAATTAAATAGTAACCATGTCTGTTAAGAATCAGAATAGACCATCGCACATAACCAACACATTAACACATCAGGACACCAATATTTTTAGGTGGAAACCCAATGTGGGAGAAAATCACCATTGTGTTTGTCTTTTTCTTTATATTTTATTATAAAGGAATATTAAAATATTATATTGGAAGGAAATCATACCAGTACATAGGCACCCACTTGTAGAAGGCTACAACCTTCTCTCATTCTCCAGCACTTACTGGAAGAGAGCTCCAACCCCCTGATCGTGTTTATCGGCACCCAACGAAAGTGAGCTTCTACTCCATGAACATATTTACCAACTACCATTGGAAGGAAGCTTTGACTCCCTCATTGAAGGGCCAGGCCCTCAGCACCTTTGTGGACAACGTTCCAAAATATTTCATACTGGTTCCACCTAACTCAAAATATAAAACTTATAGGCCACCTTTCATCATATTTTCATACTGGACCCACTTCCATCATTTAATCCCAAGACCAGATAAAAATTCTGAAAACAATCATTGTATCAAATCACTCAATCACTGAACCAACTGAAACATCAAATTAATCACTAAATCTTAATCATCCAATGCAACTAGATATAACCAATCCATAACAGGTCATATCAGTGAACAATCATTCACAAGTATACCAAACCATATTCTTTTCATCACATAAACCATATCATGTCACTTTAAACCTTGATCAATCATATGTTGGAATGTATACGCTAATGTTCTTAATCATAGCCGTATATGTACGCACTTCTCCTTAAGAAAACCTGTGTACATATCTAGAAACAATGATAACTAAATCTGAATCACATTAGCACTGAATCAATCACTCATTCACATACTGAAACCATCACAGATCATTGAACCAAATACAGGTCACCACATAGTAGCATCATCACTAGCCAACATTCCATTTCATAATCAATTCAACTCAAGCAATACTGTCAAACACAGATTATCATAAGAAATACTTCATCCAAAAACAACAACAAAAATTAAAATAACTGATCAAACATCATCAATATCTCATACTGCAAGACCTAGCATGTATACGTGACTCTTAAAAAGAACACCAGCGTATGTACGTGCTTACCATTCTTAATACCTGCATACAGTTTTAAAATTTCGCAGAATATATACGCAACTACCCAAAAGTAGATATGCATATGTATGTGACCTCTTAGAGGAAAAATACCATACATATATTTAATCACTGAATCATACCTTCACTACAACCACAACACATACTTCACAAACCTTACCATCACACATTCATGTCAGAGTATCATTATCACCACAGATCTATCATTGTTAGAAATTTTCAACAAGAAAATCAAATAAGCACATATGAAACCATACTTTAGATATTTTATACATGTTTCTTATCCTTTCTCCTTGGTGCACACTTGTTTCAGATCAAATCATTCATAATCAATCCATCACTTGCACACTTAACGCCTTGATATCCATCTCCTTATATAACATAAGCCTTATCTAATACCTTAGGCCAATCCCTTTGTAATGTTGATGGTATTATTTGAAAAGATCAAATATCTATTGTCACACTCATTACTATGGGAAAATACCATGGTAAAGACCCTTGGTATTCAAATTACCATGGTGCATATTTTGTAAGCGGCTTCTCTTCATCATACCCGCGTATGTATGTGATCTTGCTTCACTAGACCCGCATATACTTTATCACACTTTATCTTTACCATCCATCTGTCTCTGAACTGATATTCCATTGTTCATATATCTTGCAACATCTGAATTACCATCATGTTGAAATCTCTATCAAGAAGTTTTCCATCAAGGGAAACACATTATCCATAACGCCAACAAGAATGATTAACGTATTATATTTTTTATTGAAGGACTGGAACCTGACCAAAAATAAGCAGAGGACGATAATATGTGATGGAGGCTTGATTATAATATACAATGATTAATATATATTACAGTGTAAGACCGACAAATTTTTTTTGGCAGAATATAACATTTGATAATGGAACTTTTGGTGAAGGCTATATTATAATATAATGCAATACGATACAATTTTGTTTTATGGTATACTGAGTCATTGTGTAATTATAACACTGAGGAGTTTCATTTTGTAAATAGTTGGATGTAAACCTACCACTATTAGCATCATTTACATATAGCTTGATGCAACTATTGTGTGTGGTGATGTGATAAATATCGTCAATACCATGATTAGTTGTAATTCATTCCTTTGAAGATAGCTCCATCATAATATAAGTGTTTCGAGTGAAAAATATTACAAGCACCATTGTATAGCCCACCCTATATTGAATTTCAATGTAGAGACACAATTTCATAAGTAAAAGATGTATATGGTTGTGTTTGGACTTCGTCAACAAATCCAACTTGGAGTTTTAAAGAAATTATGATATTATATCTCTATAAGTTGGACAGGTAAAAGGTGTAAGAGGTATGTATAATTTAAAATCTATGATAGGCAGTGATAGATAAGAAATGATACTATGATTATGATGCATAGTATTTACAATAGTTAGGATTTTTCTATATGTTTGAAGGGTTTTTCTATTTCATTTATGGCAGGTCTTATCGACGATATAATTGCTAGGATTTAGAATATTAGGGTTTCCATACACTTCATTGAATTGACCCTAGGAGAGAAAAGACTAACCCTAATTGTTTGTTCCCTCTAATGGAATCACTTGTTTTGTGAAATGGACTCTAGGGTATATATTAAACCCTATCAAAAGTTGGATTAATAAAAATATAGGGCTTTAAATCAAAACCCTAGGACTTGGTTTTTCCGTTGAAAGTAAAAACACTAATAAGGATTTTGTCAAGAAATTTCTAGGGTTTATAGCTAGAACCCTAAAATTACACTCTTGAATAATCATAGAAACCATATATTTATGGGATTGACATCATACTCTTGTACTTGCATATTTTGCTTGGTTGTACTTAATTTCATATACATAATGAAGGATATCAAAATGATGGAAGCAAGATGACAAGGATGGAAGGAAAAAGTAATGTAATATTCGTGCTTGATAATGACTTCTTGGAAAGAGGGAAATGTTGTTGTTCATAAAAGATAAGTGCTTTATCTCTCTTCTTGTACTATTATTGATTTATTTAGTAAATCTATTATCTTACTTTATTTTCATTACTTGATTGTAACTACTGTCTAGCCCTGGAATTATAGATCCACAAGCAGAAATCGAATGACGGACAAGTCATCCCTTTTATTTATAAACCAACACGAGCCTAATCATTGGCCTATCAAGTATTAAACTAATTAGCACACACCTGAGGTCACTATGGGGAAATTTAGTGAGTGCACGCACCCGAGGTCTCACAACTCTATCATCTAAAGTACTCTGAAGATTTTTCGATCGCGTGTTTCCCTGATATAATGGAGCCACATGAAAATATGAGGTGATCCTCTTGGTGGTCACATGGTGGAGCAGGGCATGCAAAAAATTCAATTTCTGGTTGAGTATCTTCCTGATAAAGAGGGATAGGAATATTTGACCATGATACCAAAAGAAACTAGAGAGAGAGATCCTTGATTCCTAAGAAATTTAGTAGTAGCATCCTCAAATCTCATAAGGCACTTTAAAATGATGTGCATCTTTGTATCAGGCCCCTGTAATTGGAACATATAACAGATCTTGTTTGGTTGCAAGATATGGTGATAGGTCTCCACCTAGAATCTATGACAACCCACCCAGAGCTTACCCAAAGGGATCCTTATAAAGTGAATCCATTGTCTTCATGTGTATGGGGGAAAGACAATGATGCCATCCTGCAACTCCAAGAAGTTCTCTAGGTAGAAGGCCATCTTTGAGCTTAGGCTCTCTATAGGCGAGGTACAAGTTACCTAGATGTATAATCTATAAATGTCCTATCTAATGGCCTGATTAAGTTCTTGTCTCTTTGGAAAGAGGTGTATTGGCACATCTAGAGAGTCCCTGAAGGTCGGGGGGGGGGGGGGGGGTAGAAGCTCTGGGGAGATGGTCACAAAGAAGTTAAGAGGCTATTATTGCTAGATTATCCATTCACTCTCCAATCTAAAAAAGAGACTTCCTTCTAGTCTCATATGCTACCCCTATTCTATATTCTATAAAAACTAAACACTATTATGAGCTATTGAAGAAAACAACAAGTTGTGTTGAAATGTGCTCTCTAATAGGAACAAAAACCATAGAATGAATTAGTTATGCATTATAAACTTGGGGGGTGTTTTCAAAGGCCCTATCATCCTAATAGGAAAGTAAAGAACCATTGAATTCGGTCTCATCCCAAGTGGCCTAGCTCCCCTCATCATACATGCTAAAACCATTCGTCCAATGGAAAACAATCAAGTCTAGAAATGTTGTTCACTCATGGGGATTTATCCACTTGAACTCACCTCTAAAGTTTTTTTCCCATTAAACGCCTTGATATAAAAGCATTTGTCACCCCAAGGAAGGATACCATACATAATTACATGATACCCAAAAGGCTAAAACATTACTCCTATCCTTAGACATCAAAACCACATAACAAAGCTATCAAATTAGTTGTGTTTGGCATTCTGGTTAGGCCCAACAAATACATAGGGTAGGTCAGGGAATCCTTCATTTATGTCCAAAAGTAGCCTTGAACTATTATGAATTAATATGTGGAAGTGCGAATAAATAGAATAATGATAAAGTGACTGCACTTATCAATCAACAACCCCCCCTCTCTATTCTTTTAGTAGTTGGAGGTTACTCAACTATAAATACTATATATTAGGTGGTTAGACTTAGTAAATAGAACTATAGCCTTGCCTATAGTATAGATTAATGAGGTTACTATATATGGATCAAGTTACAACCATTATATATTGAATGTGGGGCCCAAATTATTTTGGGTACGAAGATAGACCTTATTAAAATATTGGGGCAAGTTGGCGAGTGTGAAAAAGTGATATTCCATTCCAATTATTTGGCAGGGTGCACAGATTAAGGACGGGAAACTCTGATTTCAACCTACTATTAGAATAAGGGGCAAGTGTGTGATATCCCTGAATAGGATTGCAGGTACATGCTGAAAATTCTTTGGGCTAGAAGAAGTTATAATATCAAAACAAAATATGTGACAAGTCCTGGATTCAGAGGGAGATTTGAATCTTGAAAGAACTATGAATTTAAAAGAAGCTTCGATTCAGAAGGAGAAATTAAAATCTCAAGTTTTAAGGTATGCCTTTAAGCATTATCTTTAAATAATATTTAAAGACTAAAGTTGTGACAAGCCTCTGTCCGGGATAAAGTACATGTACTTTAGGGACAAGCTTGGACTTGTTATGATAAGTTCTCTTAGTAAGATGGAGCATTAATACGATAACAATAGAGGGAAAACATTTTCCAGATTTAGGAAGAATGTCCTAAACTATTGTTGAGGGCATACATTCTCCTAGTTTAGGAAGAATATTCATTAAGGCCCAGTTAATATGAAGAGTAGGTGCCTTTATGTGTTGACCCAGTCACTCTATAAGAGTGCGTGCCTTTGTCAGGCTCGAATACTTGTTGAGTGAACTCTTTGGCCTAGAATGATGTCTATGATGTTAGGGTTTGACCAAGATAATGGTAAACCTATGATGTAAAAATAATTTATGGTTTTACCTTATGGTGTGAGGAATTTAATGTCCTATAGGGTTTGGGAAACCCTACATAGTTGGAACATGGATGTTCCTGGAAATTTTACCTTGGTCATGGCAAACATGTACTAGTTTGTATACCATGAGGTTGAGGCACAACTAGATCATGGTGACTAGTTGTTGTACCTTAGGCTAGGTAGTATGTATGATGATACATAGAATTGATGTACCTTAGGTTGGGTAGCCTATATGATGGTACATAGGATTGGTACGTTGGAAGAAGCCTAGATGGTACCTAGATACTTGAAATATGTTGTGTTGGTACCTAGGAAATAGCCTATATGGTACCTAGATCCTTGTGAGATGTTGGATCAGTACCTTGTAAATAACATATATGGTACCTAGATCCCTATGAAATGTTGGGTTGATGCCTTGGAAATATCCTAGATGGTATCTAGATCTCTGGTATAGTATATATTGGTTATAATGTTTATTTGATTATTCTTATGAGAATATTTCAATTTGAGAAGTATCATTGTATTAGTTATGTAATTATGAATGCCTCCCTAGTTAAGAGGGAGTGTTAGAAAATGTAACTAGGTTTGGTCTTCATAATTCTCATTATAATTATGTCATTATATATTTAATGTAAAATGAAAAAGAGGAAAAATAAATATCATTTTTTCAAGTGGGGGTTTCATGCTCAAGTTAATTGGTCATTTACTTAAAGAATTTTCTTCATTCTTATAGGGTTTGTAAAAGTCAAAAGAATATGTGCCATGAGTCAAAGAGTCAAGTCCCATTTGGACTTTGAAAAGAAAAAAGAAAAAATAAATAAATATGTATTTTGGGTAAAAATTCCTTCTAGAATTCAAGTCGTCCCTATCTGTTAAGTCCCTATAATACTAGTGTATCCCCTTATGTTTATTGTTAGTATAGCCCCCTTATTGTTATTTTTGTTCCCATGTAGTCCCCATATTGTTATTATTGTTCCCCATAGAAGCCCACTATTGTTATTGTTGTGCCCTTACATTGTTATTGTTATGTCGGCTAGGATTATAATGTGACCTATTGGACTCTCATATATAGAAAGGATGCTTTTTCATTTTTATCATCCAAGAATTTTTCATTTATGTAATGTAAATGAGGTTTCCCCCTTAAATAGGGTGATTTCTAAGTCGTTTATCTCTCTTTTCTTCTATTTTATGAGCTGGTTTCATAACATTTGGTATCAAAGCTTTGGATTCTAGGGTTTTGTTGTTGCAAACATGTCATCTTGGAATTTCCTCTATAACTTTGTTTCTACAAAGGTTCAGAAGCTAAAAATAAAACCCATGTGAGCCAAAATCCTGAGGAACTTTGTTTAAAAATTTCAGATCTTGGTTCGCTATATTTTCGAAGATATGATCTGAGGAAGTTAGGGTTTTTGTGGGCTCCATAATTTCATCTCAAACAGGTGGCCGAGTGAAAATCGTCATAATTTTTGTTTCATATATCGGATTAGAATTCTATAAAATGTTATCGAATTGCATAGAATGTAGTTTATTGTATATCGATTTCATAGCCGAAGGTCAGAACAGTGACACATGGAATGCCGTACAAGTTTGATCTACTAAACGAGCCCATAATTAGGCCATTGTGGGAGATTGGGCATAACTTTATCATGAAGAATCAAAATTAGGTTTGACCTATGGCATTGGAAAGAAGACTAAGAGGGCTACGAGAGGACCAATTTTCAAATCTTGGAGATCCAAAATTATAGAGTTACAACTGTTTCAAGATCAAGCTCCTAAAAGAAAGAAAAAGGTGTGTATTTAAAAAAAAAATGCATAACGTTTGTTTGAAAAATCTGTTTGAAGTGATTCCAAGGGAATATTGAAGCAAATATATCAATATTGAGTTCTATAATGCCTCCCAGAAAGAATTATACACCCGTTAAGCCCTCAGAAAGATCTACTATGACACATGAAGAGGATGAAGTGCAACATGATATATCAAAATTATGAGACCAAGTGCAACAATTTTTTCTCTCGCAAAAAGTAACCAAAAATGAAATGGAAGCTAAGACGGATGGTTTGAATAAAAGTGTGGAAGCTGAGATGGATGGTTTGAATAATGGAATGGAAGCTAATATGGATGGCATGGAAGCTAAGATTGATGGTATAGAAGAAAAACTGAAAGGCAACATGGAAGACATGAAGAATGATCTAAAAGTAGACATGGAAGGTTTGATGGAAGGTTTGACAAATTTTCTACAAGAAATGATTCCTAATGGAGAAAAGGTAGTAGAGGAAAATCATGATGAGAAAAAAATAAATGTCAATCAGATTTCATAGATTCTAATGTTGGACTAAAGACCCACCATATTCCAAATATCAATATGAGGAAGTTTGATGGAAAGGATCCAGTAACATGGATACCACTGATGGAGCAATACTTTGATCTCGATAATGTGAAAAACACACAAAAAGCACTCATCAAAACTTTATATTTAGAACCCAATACATTTTTATGGTATCGATGGCTTTGCTCTCGTAAACAAATTTTCACTTGGTCAATTTTTACAGAGGAAATGATAGCACATTATGAGTATACAAAGAGCAAAAATTTCTTTAGCCAATTGATAATCTCAAACAAAAGGGTTTAATAGTGGAGCACATTGAGGATTTCCAAAAATTGAATATAAGGGTGAACGGTATTCCATAGGATCACAAGATTGATGTCTTCATAGGGACTTTAAAGGATAACATCCAACATGAGGTTCGCCTTTGGGAACCCGATTCATTGGAGAAGGCATTCAGGTTGGAAAGAAACATTGAAAGAAAAATTATGGAGACAAGGAAGCCTACCAATCAAAACTTTGAAGATGGAAGTGTTGCTACTCTTAGACTTCCACAACCTACAAGGTTGACACCACAAAAATTGGAAGAAAAAAGAGAAAAATGGATTTGCTATGTTTGTGATATCAAATATACTAAAGGTTATAAGTGTGATGAGAAGAAATTATTTTACATAGATTGTGAAGAGGAGGAAGAAAAGGAACAAGAAACTTCAAAAGAATCGGATATACACCAGGAACCAACCCTAGAGGAAGAAGAAATGAATTCGACCATATCCTGTAATTCATTGGCAGGAATTACCACTCCTCAAACTCTCAAGATAGAAGGACATATCAAGAATAAAAATGTAATAGTGTTGATTGATTTGGGTAGTACCCATAATTTTATTCATTGTAAGGTAGCCAAGGAGTTGAATTGTTTCCTATACTCAGCACCAGAGTGTCCAGTAATGGTTGCAAATGGGGGAAATATAAATTGCTTTGGAAAGTGCCATAATAACAAGCTAACCATGAGGGAATATGTATTTAATAGTCCAATGCTATCCCTTCCAATTGGTGGTGCTGATGTTGTACTCAGACGATAGATTTTAATTTTCAAGAAAGTTTCTTGAAAAAAAATTCGGAAGGAAAGGAAGTTTAATTATGGGGTATCACAGGGAAGCCGAGAAAGATAATCAGTTCTAATGTCATGAAAAAGCTTCTGAAGAAATAAAAACGAGGCGTATTTTCACAATTATGTTCACTAGAGTTTAAAAAATCAAAATCATCTATTTCTCTAGATCTCCAAAAAGTATTGGACAATCATTCCAAGGTGTTTGAGACTCTCAAAGGACTCCCACCTATTCGTGATCATGATCATGTTATTAATTTGATTCCAGGAAGTGTTCCTCCAAACATCAGGCCTTACAAATATCCTTATTCTCAAAAGAGTGAGATTGAACATATGGTTGTAGAAATGCTAGAGGCTGGTATAATTCAACCTAGTAAAAGTTATTTCTCTGCTCTAGTAGTATTGATGCACAAGAAAGATGGATCATGGTGTATGTGTCCGAATTATAGGGAGATAAATAAGCTCAATATTCAAGATAAATTTCCCATCCCTGTCATTGATGAATTATTTTATGAATTACATGGATAAATTTACTTTAGCAAGTTGGATCTTCATTCTGGATATCATCAAATTAGAATGAAGACTGAAAAAATTTCAAAAATAGCATTCAGGACTCATGAGGGTCATTACGAATTTTTTGGTCATGCCTTTTGGCCTTACTGATGAACCTTCCACATTTCAAGGTTTGATAAATTCTATTTTCAAACCCTTAGAAAATCCGTGTTTGTATTTTTTGATGATATAGTAATCTACAACAAGTATTGGAAGGATCATGTTCAACATGTTGACAGGGTGCTAAAACTATTGGAGGAGAAACAATTATATGCAAAAACCTCCAAATATTTCTTTGGAGTATAGGAGGTGGAATATTTGGGTCATATTGTATCTCATGAGGGTGTTATGGTAGACCCTACCAAAACTAAATCCATTAAGGAATGGAAAATCCCCACAACCATAAAGCATCTTCGAGGATTTCTGGGGTTAATAGGGTATTATCTCAAGTTTGTTAAGAATTATGGGAGAATATTGACACCTATAACATCATTACTAAAGAAAGATGCATTTTCTTGGACTCTAGAAGCAACTAAGGCCTTTGAACATATTAAAAAGGCGATGTGCCAAGCATCGGTCTTAGCTATGTCAAACTTCACAAAAAAAATTATTGTGGAATGTGATGTATCAGGGAGTGGAATTGGTGCAGTTTTAATGCAAGAAGGAAGACCCATTGATTTTGAAATTCGTTCAATCAAAGGAAATTGTTTATAGAAACCTATTTATGAGAAGGAAATGTTGGCAATACTACATGAACTAAAACAATGGCGAACTTACCTAATGGGAAGACACTTCAAGGTAAAAACAGATCATGATAGCCTTAAATATTTTTTGGTACAAATATTATGTTCAAAAGAGCAACAAAAATGGGTCACAAATATGTTGGGTTATGACTTTGAAATCGAGTCTACAAAAAAGGGAAGAAAAATGTCGTTGCAGATGCACTCTCAAGAAAGGATGACGATGTGGAATCATTTCTTTGTGCCATTTCCATTATCCAACCTGAGTGGATAAACGAAGCAAGGGGTGAATGGAAGAATGATGAATAGGTGTGGACACTCATTCAAAATTTGTAGCAAGATCCTAGTACATATGAAACATTTAGCTCGAAAAATGATTCATTATGGTACAAATATCACTTATATATTTGTAATAATTCCCAACTCAAACATAATATTCTTTTGGAATTTCACACCTCTCCCTTAGGAGGGCACTCGGGATTTTAAAAACTTACCACGGGGTCAAGAAGGAATTTTTTTGGGATGGCCTTAAATTTGATATTCAATTTTTTTTTGTCAAAATGTTTGGTTTTCCAACAAAATAAAGTTGAGACAATTAAGATCCTAGGTCTGTTACAATCTTTATACATTCCAAGTCAACATTGGGAGGAGGTTTCATTTGATTTTATCGTAGGTTTACACAAGTCCGAAGGAAATACTGCCATCATGGTGATAGTTGATAGAATTACCAAGTATGCACACTTTTGTGCATTATCTCATCTATTTAAATCCAGTACAGTTGTTGCTGCATTTATGGAAACAAATCAAAAGCTACATGGAAACCCAATGATAATTGTAAGCAACAAAGATCCCATTTTTATAGGAAATTTTTGGACGAAATTATTTTCTTGTTTGGGTACTCAATTAGCTCATAGCTCATCATATCATCCTCAATCTGATGGGGAAACTAAGATAATGAAAAAATGTTTGGAAGGATATATTCGGTGCTTTGTATTTGATAAACATACACAATGGTTCAAGTGGTTACCTCTGGCCGAATGGTGGTATAACACTTCCTTCCATACTGCAGCAAAAATGATCCCATTTATGGCACTTTATGGATATCATCCATCGTCCATCACATCATATTTAAGATAATTTTCTAAGGTTCAAGCAATAGAAGATAACATTGAGCATAAACAACAAGTTCCCCTACTTTTAAACCTTACTTTGGCGCAGAATCAAATGAAACAACAAGAAAATCAACATCGCAACGAAATAAGTTTCTATGTAGACGATTGGGCATTTTTACGACTACAACCATACAAACAAATTTCCCTCAAGCAAGCTAAGAAGGATGATAAATTTTCATAAAAGTATTATGGTCCTTACAAATTGTTGCAAAATATTGGTACTATGGCATACAAATTGGAGCTTCCTGCATCTTCCCGAGTGCACCCAGTTTTCCATGCTTCATGCTTAAAGAAGGTTATAGGTGACAAGCTCCCAGTTCAAACAATATTTCCAGAACTTTAAGAAGAAGGAAAAATCATATTGGAACCATAAGCAGTCACAAAAACAAGAACTTGACAGCTACGATTTAGATCAATTTCAGAGTATCTCATCAAGTGGAAGAACTTACTCGTTGAAGATTCGACATGGGAGGATGAGAATATTATACAAAAGTATCCATAACTACTAAAGAGTTGAGGACAACACTTTTTTAAAGGAGAGGGGCATTTTAGATCCTTATAATACTAACGTATCCCTTTATTTTTATTGTTAGTATAACCCCCTTATTGTTATTTTTGTGCCCATGTAGTCCCCGTATTGTTATTATTGTTCCACATAGAAGCTCACTATTGTTATTTTTGTGCACTTACATTGTTATTGTTATGTCGGATAGGATTATATTGTGACCCATTGGACTCCTATATATAGAAAGGAGGTTTTTTCATTTGTATCGTCCAAGAATTGTTCATTTATGTAATGTAAAGGAGGTTTCCACCTTGAAGAGGTTGATTTCTAAGTCATTGATCTCTCTTTTCTTCTATTTTTTGAGCTGGTTTCATAACATTGTCTTTCATGTAGGCTCTTCCCGAAGGGACACAATTGTCTGCACCCCTCTGGATAAGTATAAATAGAAGAAATTTTGAGCTCATTTTGAACACACAATTTTAAGAACATGATCTGAAATTTCGCAGAGAAAGAGGAAGGCCGAAGTATGAGCAGAATGAGGGTTTGACTTGGTTTTTAGAAGGTGTTAGGGTCTTGGATATATCATTTGATCTAATTCTATAAGAAGATAATTTTATGGGTTTTCCCCTTGAAGGGGTTTTTTCCTGGATTGGAGCTTATTTCTTGTGTTATTTGTTTTCTTGTGGTCTTCATTATTTTTGTTTTGTTACTTACTTGATGAAGAAGAAATAATAAAGAAATAAAAGGCCAACAAGCATCACAAGTAATTATCAAGTAAGGAGAATCAACTCTAAATCTAAAAATATATTTATTTTCCAACATAAAGAGACTGAAAGGAATGTGGATATATCAAATAGAGAGCCTATGGGAGATGTGTATGTACCAAATAGAGAGCTCGAAGAAGGTATGAGCGTACAAAACAAGGAGTTTGAAAGAAATGTGGATTTACATGGAAATTATGAGGAAATGAGAGATGTCTAGGAACTTGTCAATGAGAATGTCGATATTACTAGTGAAACAATTCATTTTTAAAATTTTGAATAAATTTATTATTTATATTAAATTATATTTCAAAGTCATCATTATTATCTATTTTAATAATATTTTGATGTACATACATGTCAAGTACAAAATACAATTTTTTTGTTTTATTTTTAATTTTGATTTTTATGTAGGGACAACATCCAACCCGTAATAAGATCCTACCACATCTAGAAAAACACATAAATTAATTGGAAGATACAAGAACATTGTCTTTGATTAAAAAAATTCTAGAGAATATGGATCCAACTACAATGGAAGAAATTAGGTTATCAATGAATAAATAGAAAATTCAAAATAAAGTAAAAAAAGGTGATCAAAATGTTTTTTCAAGGTAAATATATTATAGCACAAGATCAAATGTTACATAGAGTTTTCAAACATAAATATTTAAGAGATGCAGTTCAATTACTGGGAATTATAGATTCCAAATAGATGTGATTAAATCAGTTGGTATCAAAAAATATGACATCGACCCTTGGCACACTTGCAAAAAATCAATCTCAAGATGACAAAACTTCTCTGAGTGCATTGTTAACAGGTATTGTCGGAAAAGGAGCTACATCACATCGGTTGTTATTAGTGGTAGCAATAATATACAAAACACTAAGAACAAGTCTATGGAGGCATTGGAAATTTAGGATTCAAGCATATGAGAATGGGCTAATATATGTAGGTAATCATATCAAGATAGACTTGTAGATAGTGTGAGAGACAAGGTGAAAAAGTCTTGGAATTCGAATTCTCATTTGTTACCAAATGAAAAGGACGTTGTTCGACGTCATATATCTATAGGGAATTATGAAGATCATCCCAAAAAAATAACAGTCAATCAAGTGGAGTTATTTTAGAATTTTATGGAGAGTAATGTTGATGTGAATATTTCCCTTACCGTATTTGTTAATCTTAAACCATGGTATGTGATGGTTTTAACTGTTTGTGACACATGTTTTTGATACCATATATAATTCCAATTATATTATGATACATTTATAAAATTTGGTGTAAATTATTGGTCCAATGATCCCCCTCCTTCTAATGTTTGTGAATATTTATCTAATATATTATGTGGTCGAGAAAATGACCAATTATTTTATAAGAAAGAATGTGTTGGTGGAAGAAAATGCAAATAGTGTTCTCATTTGACACTCTTTGATGCTAAGTATCCTATTGATTTGAATATTTGCAATTTTCAAATGCCATTGTGAAGTGGAGAAGACATGAATATATTACATACATTGTTGTTGCAGATTCAACCTTAACATCAAGAAAGATTAATTTACATGAAGACAACATTTTTGTGAACTCTTTTATGGGGAAGTTTAGGGAGAAAATATATAAATATTTTAAACACTCTCATACAAAAAAATGGAAGGACTTGCATTTAAAACAATCACGCGATGTGTTCCCGAAGGGAACAATATTATCGGTTATTGATTTTGTTGAGAATTACACATTTAGTCCATAAATGGAAATACAAAGTGAATATTATCATTCATATCAAGTCTTCATACTCGTCTAAATTTTGTATAGGCATGCAGAGCTTGGTATCAATGGTTCTGATAGTAATGAACATAAAAATGAAGTGATTAAAGAGTATCATTTCTACATCAGTGATGATCATACACATGATACATGTTTTGTTCAACCTTATTTTCATATTCTTTATGAGCATTTAAAGGAACGATAGATCACTTTTAAAGAACATTGGGTATGGGCAGATGGTTGTGCTGGTCAACTTAAATCATCACGATCATTCCTATGGTTGGCTCACCTTCATAAAAAATCCGGCATTTGTCATACAAGGAATTTATTTGTGAGGGTTCATGGAAAAGGAGAGCATGATGGTGTTGGGGCATGTGAAATATGTGCACTTAGGAGGCATCAATTGAATCGAGAGGCTTCTTGACTTTTAGATTCAAATGATGTTGTTAACTAGTGAAATCAAAATTCGAGTCATGTATCGAATCCAAGGATGGATCATGTGCATAGGTATGTGTGTGTGTTACAGGTGTTTTTCTATCAAAATGATATTTTTTAAAATCACTAAATTTCACTTACATGAGATTTATTGTCAAGCAGGTACTTTTTGGAATATTTTGTTGGATGATGTAAATAGATTGATGCCATATAATTGTCATCGATCCATGGAACAAGAGGTTTGCACTCCATTAGAAGTGAGAAAATGATAAATATATTATCAATTCATAAATGAAAGTACTCTTGATTTTGTCCTACATATATTGATGATATGCACTCCACCATTGAGTGTGTAAACCACAATAACAAATATGTCAAACCATGGATACATGAAGAACTGATACAATTTCCCCCACTTCCAAAGTTTCCTAATGAGGAGATGGACAACGAAGTGGTTGTTATTGGAAAAGATTATGATCGTCTTTATAATATGGTTAGAGGTGATGTACTTTTTGTCATTTCACCAGAAGATAATCTAGAGAAAGTGCGTTATTATTTATTGCTATGAAATAAGTCGAAAATCACATTGTTACAAGAATATAAATATCCTTCGAATTATAGATATCTAGTTGGTTCAGTTGTGTTATTAGGGCATTTCTTTGAATAAGTAAATAAATGTAAATACCACATTATTTTTCAAGACTACCAACCAGATGTTATATGTGTCCAATATAGCCATGTGGTCACAACAGCTCGGTTGTAGTTGAAAGAAGTGAAAAGTAGAAAAATATATGACAATGGAAATTATCGATAAAAGATCATGATACCAGTCTTGAAAATTTGCCACTAACACATTTCATGTGAATGGAACACATGAAACTATATTAAACGTAGTTATTTTTTCTGACATAGTTACAATATTGGGCCATAATTTTATAACCTATGTATCGTGCTGTCTTGAATTTAAAGAAACAAAGACTTCTACATTTTTGAAATTTTCTCTTTATATGTATCAATTCCATTATATATATACATGCGGTTAATTAAGCTTTGTTAGATTGTATTTCTTGTTATATTGTTGTATTGTTATTGTTATGTTATATATATTGTTGAATTTTTATATGTTATATTTTGTATATGAACTAGGAGTTAAATGTTGTGCTATATATTTTTGTTATGTTATTATATTTCTTTGAAATATAGATGTATGTTTCTTATATTACATTATGCTATTTCTTATTGTTATATGTTATTGTTAAATGTTATATACTTCTTATATTTCTTATTATTCCTGCGACGCAGGGTATAACACATTTGATATGCGTTTGACCATGAATTAATTTGGTTTGACTAAAAAAATAAAAACAATTTACAAAGTTCACTTTATAAGCTATTTTTATTTATTTTTCCAATACAAAAATTATGTTTTTTTCTGCACTTTTAATGGCTATAGTTTTTATGGTCTTATTGGGTAATTATGACGATGTACCATCATCTGCTGATAAGTGACAGGCTGATGTCAGTCACATTAAATGTGAAATTTGCATGTTTTGATGCACATTATTTGATGGCCAGCTCACGAGCTTTCAAATTATTTTTCAACGAAAAACAAAAGGAATGGTAATATCGTTACTAGAGGGCATACATTAATTAAGCCAACACCGATGAAGCTGAATAGTTAGGTAGACATTATATATATATATATATATATATATATTTTTTATTATGATATTTTTGATCTATAATTTAATAAATAAATCATTTTTAAATATAATTAAAATTAATTATTTTTAGAATCTATGCTTCTGTGATCCATATAAAATTGTAAAATCTCTTTCGGTAATAATCACATATAATGGAAAATTGTCGACTCATTTGTTAAAGATTTTGCTTCTTTTGTTAATGATTTGAAGGGCATTAAATTGGATCTTGAGGATAGGTTTGTCAGTTTTGATATCGTTTCTCTTTACACCAATATCCTCATAAAAGAGGCTATTGATGTCATTAATCACATTACTGATCTTGATATGGCCCATTTAGTTGGGATCTGCTTAACCTCCACTTTCTTCAGTTTTGAAGGCGAATTCTATGAGCAAACTTGTGGTGTTGCCATGGGTTCCCCCCTTTCCTCGATTGTTGCTAATTTGTTTATGGAAGAATTTGAATCCAAGGCTCTTTCCTCGGCTCTTTTCCTACCAAAGCTTTGGAAGAGGTTTGTAGATGATACTTGTGTCATATGGCCGCATGGCAAAGATAAGTTAGATATTTTCTTCCGTCACCTTAATGATCAATCGCGCTCCATAAAATTCACCATGGAACATGAAATAGATGGAAGCATTCCCTTCCTTGACGTTCTTATTTCTAGAAAATATGATGGCTCTTTCTCCCATCAAGTTTTTCGAAAGAAAACTCATATTGAGCAATACCTTCACGCTAGTTCACACCATTTCCCTGCTAAAAAATTAGGTGTCCTAAACACTTTGGCCACAAGGGCGTTGAGTATCTCTGATGAGTCTCACCTTGAAGGGGAAGAGTCTCATCTGTTAAGTGTCTTTTGTAAAAATGGTTATAGTAGATCACAAGGCCTTAAAGCTTTTCTTAAAGCAGCAAAAGGTCCTCTAACTAAAAAGAATAAAGACCCTAGTCAATGGTCCCACATTGTGCATATTCCGTTCATTCAAGGAACCACTGATAAAATTGCGAGGGTCCTTAGGAAGCATAGGGTGTCTTCGTCTTTTAAACCCCTTAACATGATTCGCAACTCTCTCAAGTCGGTTAAAGACCCGATTGACCCTAGGGATGGGAAAGGTGTCTACATCATTCCTTGTTCCTGTGGGACGCCTTACATTGGTGAAACTAGTCGGTCTATAAACCAAAGAATTTCTGAACATGCTGCTGACATTAAGCATGGAAGATCCCGCTTGTCCGCCCTAGCTGAACATGTAGAAAAGACTAACCATCATATTTGCATCGAAGAGGCGAAGGTCATTGCTAGGATTGACCATTTCCATCATCGGAAGTTAAGAGAGGCCTTATAAATCGAAAAAAGACCCCTTAATCTCAACAGAGATGATGGTTGGAACATCAGCAGGTATTGGATGCCTGCCTTATGTTCTTGATTATATTTTATCTTTGCCCTTATTTTTATTTTTTTGAAATTTTGAAATTTTATTTTTAATTTTATATTCATTTCATTATTTTATATTTTTTCCTTTTTAATTTATTTTTATTTTGCTATTTTTTATTTTATTTTATTTTTTATTTTTATTTATTCTTTGGTTATTTTTTTACTTAAGCCTCTCGCTTTAATTAATAAATAAAATTCATATAATAAAAAAAATAAATAAATAAATTAATTAATTAATTAATTAAAAAAAAATAAAAAAAATAAAATGTTTATTAATCTATTAACTAAGTGAATAAATTAATTAAATGGTTTAATAGTAGGAAGGAAATAGCCGTTACTAATTAAAAACATTATAAATTATTAAAAAGTCAAACTAGTCGTTTTCTAAACGGCTAGTTTAACCATCACTACATCTATTTAAGCTTATTGATTTGATTTCATCTCTCACCTAGTCCCGATGATGAACCACACTGGTTGGTTCGAAACGCGTCAACAATTTTCCATTATATGTGATTATTACCGAAAGAGATTTTACAATTTTATATGGATCACAGAAGCATAGATTCTAAAAATATTGAAAGCCTGCTCGGTAAGGCCTTGGTGACAAATATTCATCATTTCGAACGTGCACGCTTGCGGGTTTATAAATTGAGATCAGATCTTACCTTTCTAAAAATATGTAGAGATGCTTCTATTGTTCCTTCTTTTGCTAAAATTAATCATCCTCTTAATATTACTAAGAGCCAGAATCTGTTTTTAAAAGCCAGCCTTGCTCTCATTCGTTGTGAGATCTCCAGAGTTAGAAGAAGCCTTGATCTTTTATCTAGGAAACTGCTGTTTTGGCATCTGAATTTGTCCAATTCGATTCCGGCGGATGTATGGACATTAATCGATGCTTGTTCGACGATTAAATCCAATCGGTGGGAGGCTTTATGGAAAGAGAAGCATCTGTTAAAATTCCAAAAGCTTTCCAGGAGGTATCACTCTGATGATGTTTCGGTTCCGTCCGCAAGCAGGATTAATGCCGACCAAGTATCAACGCTCAGGTCATTGATTGGAGTTGTCTCTTCTCCTGCGGATTCTGAAAGTGGAGTTTTTCCATCTCTTTCTAGGTGTGAGTCTTCTTTCGCTGAGGCGCCCTCCATTGTTCCTCTATCTACAACTAGATGGAATGATCACACTGCCGTGGCCATCGATGTTAATATTTCCGGAGGAACAATAAGGGAAGGAAAACCGGCATTTCTGCTCTCCGAATCCTCAATCGGTGGATCTAATAGAGAAGGGCAGGTCGATTTGTTAGGATCTCCCCATTCAATTTCGCAACATTCATCTGTTGATTCCCGATTGGGCCAAAGCTCAGTTTTCAATGCTGATTTGTTTCCGGTACCTGTCGTGTCTCCGTCTCCAATAGAAGGTTCGGGCGACGTGCATGTTGAATCCGCTGCCATCAATGGCAATTCAGGTATTTCTGAACCTTTGTGTATTTCTGAACTGTCAAATTCCGCGTCCTCTTTTGAGGAAAGTTCTAACTTATTTAAAAACGAGGGAATCGCTATTGTAGATTCTGGTAATGATTTTAAAAGCAATTTAAATAGGGTTCACTCTAATTGTAGCAATTTAATTAATATTTATAGGAATATGTCTAATAATATAAATCGAAACCTTGGCAGTATTAATCAAATATCATTTGAGTATTGAAGAAGACTTTGACAGCATAAAATATAAATGGCTTGATAATAATATTAGAGATAATATTAGTTGTAATGTTGAGAATAATAGTGTTATTATTAAACATGATTCTAATAACAAACATAAAGATTTTATCAAGAATAGTGATAGTAATAATTATAAAGATAATTTTATTAATAAAAATAGTAATACCATTAGTAAGATTAATAATATTAATAATAACTCTAAAAATAATGTTGTCAATCTCTCTAAATTCTCCTTTGACCCTTCCGTTTATAGTCTCTTAGAAAAAGGCTTGAATTTTACCTTAGCCCCCAGAAGAATCCCCCTCCATGATATTATTTGTGACATTGAATTTGGTATTAGAGACTTGTCGGATTCCTCCAAGGACATCATTAGGCAAGATTGTGCGGTTATCTTAAAAAAATCCAAGCCACCCAAGAGCAACTTGAGCAAACTCGAGTTTGAAGCTCTAAAATCCTTAAATAATAATAAGGATATTGTTGTTCTTAAAGCTGACAAAGGTGGTGCGGTTGTCATCCTTAACAAGGAGGATTATAGGATGAAAATGTTAGATCATTTGGGGAATAGTGGGAGTTATAGGAAACTTCCTAAAAATCCCTTAAAAAATATCTCCAAGGTTGTCAATGATGCTATTAAATCCAGTAGCTCCTTGGGCTCTCTGAGTAAGAGGTTGATTGAGAGCAATCCTTTTACTCCAAGAATCTATGGTCTTCCTAAAATCCATAAGGATGGTGCCCCCATTCGTCCCATTGTTAATACCATTGGTGGTCCGACTTACCTTCTAGCCAAGTATTTAGCCCATAAACTGAAGCCTCTTGTAGGTCGTACAGACTCATTTGTTAAAGATTCTGCTTCTTTCGTTAATGAGTTGAAGGGCATTAAATTGGATCTTGAGGACATGTTTGTCAGTTTTGATGTCATTTCTCTTTACACCAATATCCCCATAAAAGAGGCTATTGATGTCATTAATCGCATTACTGATCCTGATACGGCCCATTTAGTTGGGATCTGCTTAACCTCCACTTTCTTTAGTTTTGAAGGCGAATTCTATGAGCAAACTTGTGGTGTTTCCATGGGTTCCCCCCTTTCCCCGATTGTTGCTAATTTGTTTATGGAAGACTTTGAATCCAAGGCTCTTTCCTCAGCTCTTTTCCTACCAAAGCTTTGGAAGAGGTTTGTAGATGATACTTGTGTCGTATGGCCACATGGCAAAGATAAGTTAGATATTTTCTTCCGTCACCTTAATGATCAATTGCGCTCCATAAAATTCACCATGGAACATGAAATAGATGGAAGCATTCCCTTCCTTGACGTTCTTATTTCTAGAAAAGATGATGGCTCTTTCTCCCATCAAGTTTTTTGAAAGAAAACTCATATTGAGCAATACCTTCACGCTAGTTCACACCATTTCCCTGCTAAAAAATTAGGTGTCCTAAACACCTTGGCCACAAGGGCGTTGAGTATCTCTGATGAGTCTCACCTTGAAGGGGAAAAGTCTAATCTGTTAAGTGTCTTTTGTAAAAATGGTTATAGTAGATCACAAGGCCTTAAAACTTTTCTTAAAGCAGCAAAAGGTCCTCTAACTAAAAAGAATAAAGACCCTAGTCAATGGTTGCGCAGTGTGCGTCTTCCGTACATTCAAGGAACCACTGATAAAATTGCGAGGGTCCCTAGGAAGCATAGGGTGTCTTCGTCTTTCAAACCCCTTAACACGATTCGTAGCTCTCTCAAGTCGGTTAAAGACCCGATTGACTCTAGGGATGGGAAAGGTGTCTGCATCATTCCTTGTTCCTGTGGGACGCCTTACATTGGTGAAATTGGTCGGTCTATAAATCAAATAATTTTTGAACATGCTGCTGACATTAAGCATGGAAGATCCCGCTCGTCTGCCCTAGCTGAACATGCAGAAAAGACTAACCATCATATTTGCATTGAAGAGGCGAAGGTGATTGCTAGGATTGACCATTTCCATCATCAGAAGTTAAGAGAGGCCTTATAAATCGAAAAAAGACCCCTTAATCTCAACATAGATGATGGTTGGAACATCAGCAGGTGTTGGATACCTGCCTTATGTTCCTGATTATCTTTTATCTTTGCCCCTTTTTTTTTTTTAATTTATTTATTTATTTATTTTATCTTTTTATGTTTTATTTTTTTGAAAGTTTGATATTTTATTTTTAATTTTATATTCATTTATTCATTTATTTATTATTTTTTCCTTTTTATTTTATTTTATTTATTATTTATTATTATTTTTATTTTGATTTTATTTATTTATTTATTTTATTTTTTATTTTTATTTATTCTTTGGTTATTTTTTATTTAAGCCTCTCGCTTTAATTAATAAATAAAATTGATTAAAAAAAAAAAAGTTTATTAATCTATTAACTAAGTGAATAAATTAATTAAATGGTTTAATAGTAGGAAGGAAATATCCTTTACTCATTAAAACATTATAAATTATTAAAAAGTCAAACTAGTCGTTTTCTAAACGGCTAGTTTAACCATCTCTGTATCTATTTAAGCTTATTGATTTGATCTGATCTCTCACCTAGTCCTGATGATGAACCACACTGGTTGGTTCGAAACGCGTCGACAATTTTCCATTATATGTGATTATTACCGAAAGAAATTTTACAAAATTAATTATTTTATCAATTTTAATATTTAATTTTAAAAAATATTTTATATTTTGATATCAAATAAAAATTCAATTAATTATTTTATATGTATTATAATATTTCGATATATTTCTTAAGGGTAATATAAGGATGATAGTAAAATTACATTAATGAACAAGAGAATGCTTCAAATTTCTAAGTTGAAAATTAAATTTAAATTATTTATAATATATGAGATAATTTAGAGCATCACGGTGGTCACATGTGCAAAGGTTCTCGCCATGAAATGGCGGACTGTATCTAGGGAAGTGGTTTATGTTTTGTTTTATCTGTATTAATCTTGCTGCCGAAGTTTTGAAGAACTCCAGGGACTCGCAAACGGTGGGTGGAATTTTGTTTTTTATTTCCTTCGACTCCTTACTGCCTGCGGACATAAGGATATGCTCGACTGCGTGGGAGTTGTTTTTTCTACAACAGTCACGGATTCTATAGGTGCTCAACTCGGGTTATACCAATGACCTCGACAGACCAACAAAGGGGTATCATTATAACTCTGGCCGGCTTTTTGGACCTTAGAAGATACAGTGCATAGCTGAAGTTACTGTGCCACTCCTCGGAATAGGGAAGGTTGCCAGGATAGGGTTTAAACAAACTTGGAATGGGGGTGCACACCTTCCCTGTGAAGATGACTAATGATGAGGTGGACTACACATCGGATCATTTAGACCCATCTCAGATTTGGGCCGGTTTAACCCTGCAACAGAATAGTGGGTCGCCTCATGAGGTGGACCTCACTGGAAAGGAACATGTGGACATGGAGATTGGGGAATCATCACTCTCACCATTCACCTTGGCGGAACCACACCTAGTAAGAGAGGCAGTTTGTTCGAAACCTTATTTGGCGGCACTGGCCTCCCCATCATATTTCATTCCTTTGCTGTCAGTCCTAAAGCAGTGGGAGCATCAAGCACAAGTTACGTCGGACGTTATTGGTCTGATAATGGAAGGATTGGTGGTTAGAATTGGTCAAACGAAGGGGTCCTTTGGTTTCAAACATTTAGGTATCAACCATGGTGAGGAGCACCTTACTCATGCGACCAGACTGGAGGAAACTTCTTATGTTGTGGCATCAGGATGCTTTGAGGGCATCACGCATTTGATCCCACCTATGGAGAAAGTTAAATCATATGATTCAGATGACACACTAGAAGCAAAAGGAAATTTACGCGACATGATCACACACAGGACCGGAAAAAGAAGCACGGGTGCATGAAAAGCAGAGAGTTGAAGAGGGATTTTGTATTTGGTGAAGGCATAGCAATGGAGAAAATGGAGCACACGTCTCAAACCGTTCTAGTTTGGTGGGTTTGTGGAATAGCTTCCGGGGGTCCTCATGATGAACAGGGGATGGTTTTCCCTAATCTTCCCCCACTCGAACATGGCCATCTAGGTGCTCACTAAATACTGGCATATAGAAATGACCCCTGTGCTTCTGAAGAGATGGACGTACCTTTTTGACCTCGACAAGGAGAAGATGCTTGCAAGCCCAATCTCGGTCAGAATGTCAGGTTTACCATTGTAATTATGGACTGAAGAAGCACTTTGGTTCACTAGCGAGGATTTGGGGATTTATTCAGACCACAATAGGTCCTACCTTGAGACTGGTAATATATCGTTGCCTCAGATTCTTGTCCACCTAGATATGAGGGAAGGTATTATGGAGGCATACAATCTGCACTACAAAGACATCACGAGATGCCAAATCTTAGACTACTAAGGAGTCCCATTTAGATCCAGATGATGTCACAAAGTTGGACACCTGTACAAGGATTTCCGTCTCATCAATGTTGCCAAATCTGAACCAAAAAATATACTGGTGCATGTGGGGACACAAACAGTTGGTATCAGAGAAGAGGACAAGGCTCAAGCGACGACTCCAGTCGAACCAGTGATGCAAACCATTTCTGGAATCCCCTTGACTCATCGTGCACCCTCAGATGCACAAGCATGCTCTGTACATCCCTAGGAGGGGGACACTACTCTGATCCTGGGTACACCTCTTTCTACTTCCCTTCCTCTCATTTCAAATTTGAATCTTATCGTATCCCCTGTAAATTATATTACTACTACTAAAATAGATTTAATCAGATGTAATTTGGATCCCCTTATCTTTCCTGTTTCAACTACCCCTCCCTCTGTCTCTCGGCCCAACCCTCATACCCTTGTTGGTGAGTCTTCATCCCTTTCCATCCCGGAATATTCGAGTCAATCTGTTGGCCATCGATACAGTCTCAGTTCCGCCTCTATGGTTGTATCCTCTCAAAACTATGGTCTCGGTGCTGATATTAGTGAGTCTCATCCCAAGGCAGCATAGGGTAGACCATCCTCCCTATCCAAGGTGATCAAAAGGGTTGGTATGGCGGTTACAGCTGGGACACAAAATTCTATTGATATGGTTCTTAGAGCAAAGAACACTCGGGGCTTTGGTGATCCATGATTTTCCTATCTTTCAATTCTATAGGTTTGGCTAGTCCTGACAAAAAATTAGCCCTTAAACAACTTTTAGCCCTTTATCGTGTGGACACACTATTCCTTTAGGAAATGTTGGGAGAACGAGAATACATTTCTAAATTACTATCCTCTTTTCTCCCTGATTGGAATTTCCAAACCTTGGATACAAGAGGGATATTTGGAGTTTGTACTATGGGTTTCAACGATAGAACCTTATAGGTGAACAATTGGTGGGGCAGGGAAGGAATTTTGGGAGTTGACATAACCATTATTGGCATTGAATTTCCCATTTTTTTAATCAATGTTTACGGCCCCTGCCAAAACAGAGAGGATTTCTAGGACACGTGGATGAACACCTCCATTATGAAGGGAGATCACATTAGCATGGGAGGGGACCTTAATTGTTCCATAGGCCTTGCTGAATCCTGGGGGTCGAGTGCTATTCCTGATCCCAAATCTTCCTTCTTTGAACAATTGATTGATGAGGCTGACCTTTTGGATCTTGATATGCCCAAGAAGCTTCCTACTTGGAGGAACAAGAGAACTAGGGAGGCTACACTAGCTATAGGATTAGACTGATTCTTGATCAAGGCCAACTTGGTTGACAGGTTTGAAAAATCCAAACAATGGGTGGGAGTGGGTGGTTCCTCGGACCATTCCCCCATCTAGCATCTTGAGATACTGATGGGAAACCACAAGCCACACTACCCCTTCAAATTCAATTCTTGTTGGCTAGAGGAGCTTGAGTTCCATAAATTGGTCAAGAACGAATGGATACACTATGACCAAAAGTCAGATATAAAGCCAGCCTGGGTAATATTCAACAAATTTTCTAGACTAAAGACCCTCACCATAAGATGGGCCACAGGGAAGAAAAAACTGGATGAGGAGACATTAAAGAAAATAGAGTCTGGACTTGTGAACATGATGGGACCGGACGGTCTTGGATTCTTGTCCTCTGAAACCAAGGATTAGCTCATACTTCTGGAAATGGAAAAAGCTAAAATTCAAAGGAAATAGGAGGAAGAGTGGAGGCTCAAAAGCAGGGCCATTTGACTCCAAGACGGAGATGATAATACAAACTTTCTTCAACAATGTGCAAAAGGAAGAAGGATTATAAACACCATATGGGAAATAAAGGATCGAAATGGTAGGGTGGAAAAGAACCATGCATAACTTGCGGATATGGGGATTAGATATTTCTCCAATATTTACAGGGATCACAGGGATGCAAAAATTTCGTAGATACTTCAGATTTCCAGGTCAATGCACAGATTTGTGGATGAAGATGACATGGATGAACTTAATGTGTCAGTCACCTTGGGGGAAGTGGAAGGGGTTTTGAAATGGTTTAAGAAGGACAAGGGTCCTGGACTGGATGGCTGGCCCATTGAATTCTATCTCACCTTCTTTGATTTCATGGGGAAGGATCTTCTCCAAGTTATTGAATCTAGTCGAACCTATGGTCAAGTCTATGATGGCTTCAACGCCACTTTCATCGCTCTGATTCCCAAGACCGAAAAACCCTTAGCTTTCAATTACTACCATCCATTATCCCTCCGCAATTGTATTTAAAATATCATCTCTAAGATCATTGCAAACTGTATCAAGCCTGTACTTTCACTACACATTGCCAAGGAACAATTTTCCTTCCTCAATCAGAGACAAACTCATGAAGCGATAGGTACTGCACAGGAAGTCTTGCATTCTACTAAGCTCAAAAGCCTCAAGAGCACCATTCTCAAAATTGACTTAGATAAGGCTTTTTATTGCACCGATTGGAGATACCTGCACCTTATCCTTCTTCATATTGGATTCCCCCACTCTTTCACAAATTGGATAATGGGATGTATTACTAATTCATATTTCAACATACTTATCAATGGAGCAACATCTGAATTCCTCCATGTAGGTAGAGGACTTCGACAAGGATGCCCACTCTCCCCAATACTTTTTTTTATTAATTATGGAAGGGATTTCAATCCTTCTGGTGAAACAAAGAGTAGAAGGCACCATTAAAGGAGTCAAATTATTTGATTTCACTCATCTGACAGATCTATTATTTGTGGATGATGTCCTCATATTTCTTAATGGTACTTGCCATGAAAACACCAGCTTCTTGAATATACTAATACTTTCTGCAAAGCTACAAGTGTGGACCCCAATCACATTAAATATACTATTATTATGGTTCGATGTACATATCTTGAATGAAGACATGCCCTCAGATTCTTTCAATTTGAGCGAAAGGATTTGGTGGATGGTATCAAATACCTTGGATTTCACCTGAAACCAAAGGACTACCACATAAATTTTTGGAACTGGTTAATCGCAAAAGTGGAATGAAGGGTTAACATATGGAAGTAGAGATGGCTTTCCAAAGCAGGTAGACTTGTTCTAATAAAATATGTTCTGGAAGTTATCTTTGTTTATTGGATGGCTTTGGCATGGATCCGCAAAGGCGTGACAACCAGAATACAACATATTTGCTGAATTTTCCTTTGTAGGGGCAAGCAGGATGGAAGGAATTTTTCTTGGAGTGCCTGGAAGAGGATATAAAAACCAAAAGGCTGGGGGGGGGTGGGGGCTTAAAGACCTCAACCCTTTTGCCTCAGCTTTGGCTGCCAAAATGGGATGGCACCTAATTACTGCTAGGAGTTTGTGGCAAGAGGTCACTTATTATAATTACATTGCTCCTTGGTCCACAATGGAGTGGATTCGAGGTAACATCCAACACTCTCTTGGATCATCCATCATATGGCGTGCCATCACCAGATCTATCCCCATCATAAAAAGAGGACTCGATTAGAGAATCAAAATAGGGGAGCATGTCAATATCGATGTGGATGCATGGTCGGGGGATGGACAAGCTTATCAATTACCATTGGACATCAAGCAACATCTAGCTTTTGCTGGTATTCACTACATCTCACACATTGCTGACAATCTCAACTCCACTTGGAGCTCATAGGCTTGGAAATTAACACATGAATTAGCTATCCCAGACATTTGGCACTCGATCTGGAAGCAATATCTCAAAGCTCTTCGGTCCACCAACATTAGGATCATTGAGTGGGAGGATGAAATTTTATGGGCCTTATCTACTAGGGGTCGATACACTCCAAAGGAGGGGTACACCTCTCTGAGCGAGTTACATGAACCATAGATCAAACAATGGTGGTGGAAAAATCTTTGGAAATTAAATGCTCCACCAAAAGCCATACTTTTCATGTGGTGTATTCTCTCAAATTGCACACCTACGGAGGACAACCTTATTAGGATGGCTTTACATGAACCATCTGATGCAGTTTATGCAAAATTCAATATGAGGATGTGGATAATCTCTTTCTCACCTTCTTAGCTAGCAAACACATTTCGCTACTTACTCTATAGTCCTTGGACTCCACTTTGCAGTGGCAAGGAAATTCAGTCCTCGATGCTTGGACAAATTGGTGGCATGTGGCACATTACCCAAAAGAGCCTAATATCTGTTGGGTGTGGAGCCTGATTATCTTGTTTACTTTGTATCACAACATTGGACCCCTGTACCTTAAAAGGGGCGGCAACACCACCCGTAATTAATCGCTGCCGTGGGGGGTCCAGGGGGGGCAGCAGCGCTTTTCAGATCCCCCCCTTGGCGGGAGTTTTTGGGGGCAACGCCCCTAAAGCTAAAAATAGATGTAAAATTTCCTTGTAAAAGTATAGTAATTTCTAGTCAATCTGGGCCATTCATTAGGCAAATGATTTGACGGTAGAAGTTATGTTTAGATTAGCGTTTTTTGCCCTAGAAGGCAACCCCCTCGTATATATTAGGGCATTGTATTGTGGCTGTGTATTATGTGTGTATTCTCAGAGCGAGAAACAGAGAGGGAGACTGTGAGAGAGAACAAAGGATATTACAGCGGATCTGCTGTAGGTTTTGTCTCTTCATTTTTGATGGATAATAGAAAGGAAGGACTGGCTGTTCGGGGTGGACGTAGCCCAAACTGGGTGAACCACGTATATCTGTGTCTCTCTAGTTTTATGTGTTTTGTGTGCTTTTATTTTCCGCATATTTTATGTTTTTCATTGCTCCATAATATATAATTTTCTACCAACCGGTATCGCAGCCAAGGTATATTTCGTCGATAAAACCCAGGAAAGAAGGGTTCTGCCCGAGTGGGGAGAAATGGCGACGATGGTAAGTTTAGGGTCGAGAAATTTAACGCTCAAAAAATTCTCGCTTATGGAAGATGCAAGATGGAAGATTATCTGTATCGTAAATATTTATACCTACCATTGAGCTTAAAACAAAGAAGCTGATCACATGACAGAAGGAATGGAACATTCTCGATAGAAAGGCACTTGGAACAAGATGGTTGTGTCTTGCGTCGCGCCTTCAATATTTCGAAGGAAACAACAACAGAGGGTTTGATGCAGACGTTGGCGAAACTGTATGAAAATTCCTCGCCCTCAAACAAGGTATTTCTTATGAAACGACTATTTAATATGAAGATGTCGGAAGGTGGATCTGTTGCAGACCATTTAAATGAATTTAATACAATTACCAGTCAGTTAAGTTCTGTAGGGGTAAAATTTGATGATGAAGTTAGAGCTCTGTTATTCTTGTGCTCATTGCTAGAGAGTTGGAATGGTTTAGTAATGGCCATTAGTAACTCTGTCTCTGGATCTAGTACTTTAAAGTTTGATGATGTTGTTGGTGCTATCCTTAGCGAGGAAATGCGACGGAGAAGCTCCGGTGCAGAGTCTAGGGGAAGAAGAATGGAAAGAGGAAAGAGCTCGGGATATCGCAGTAAATCAAGGAAAGGCAGATCCAAGTCTAGATCGGGGATAGTGTGCTAGAATTGCAGAAAGAAAGGACACCTAAAGAAAGACTGTAGATCTCGGAAGGGAAAAGAAGGAGACACACAGCAAGAAAACAATCATGAAGCAAATGTGACAGGTGATGTGTTACAAGATGCTTTGATTCTTTCTTTCGAAAATGTTACTAATTCTTGGGTTGTAGATTCAGGGGCTTCATTCCATGCCACACCTGATAAGAAATATTTTCATGACTATGTTCAAGGAGATTTTGGACAAGTTCATTTGGGTGATGATAAACCCTGTAAAATTGTTGGAATGGGTAAATTTATTGTAAAACAATAGAATGGAAACCAATGGCTACTAAAGGAGGTAAGGCATGTTCCAGATCTGAAGAAAAATCTGATTTCAACAGGGCAGTTAGGCGGTGAAGGTTGTGTGACAAATTTCACAGATAAAACTTGGAAGGTCACTAAAGGAGCCCTGGTAATAGCAAAAGGCGAAAAGGTTGGTACATTGTATTTATGCAATGGTATTTCTAACTCTGTTAATGCTTTAACTTCCAAAGGAGCAGATGCAACATTATGGCATCATAGGCTCGGACACATGAGTGAGAAGGGAATGAAGATTATTCACTCAAGAAATTTGTTGCCAGGTTTGAAGAATGTTGATTTGGATTTATGTGAGAATTGCATTTATGGAAAACAAAAGAGAGTCAGATTTCTCAGAGTTGGGAAAGAAAAGAAGAGCGAAAAATTGGAGCTTGTGCATACAGATGTATGGGGACCTGCTCAGGTATCATCTCTCGGTGGCTCTTGTTATTATGTTACTTTATTGATGATGCAACTAGAAAAACATGGATTTATTGTATTCAGAATAAATCTGATGTATTTGATACTTTCAAGAAATGGAAAGCTTTGGTTGAGATTGAGACAGAAAAGAAGTTGAAGTGTCTCAGATCAGACAATGGAGGTGAATATTGCAGCAAAGAGTTTGATAGGTACTGTTCAGAGCATGGAATTCGTAGAGAGAAGACAGTTCCAAGAACAACACAAGAAAATGGTGTGTCAGAAAGGATGAACAGAACAATCATGGAGCGTGCAAGGTGCATGAGATTGCATGCAGGATTGCCTTTACAATTTTGGGCAGATGCTGTAGATACTGATGTTTATCTAATAAACAGAGGGCCTTCAAGTTCCTTGGATGGTGGTATTCCAGAGGAAGCATGGATAGGTAAAAAGGTAAACTACTCTTTTTTAAAGCCTTTTGGTTGTGAGGCCTTTGTCCATATTAATAAAGAAAACATAACAAAGCTTGAGGCAAAATCAAAGAAATGTACCTTTATTGGATATGGTGCTAATGATTTTGGTTATCGCTGATATGATTATGAAAATCAAAAAATCATTAGGAGCAGAGATGTAATATTCAATGAAAAGGTCTTGTATAAGAATCAACTGCAGGAAAAGAAACAGGAAAAAGAAAGCAAGGAATACACGGTTCTTGATGAGATAACTGAAAAAGTAAAGGTGCCTGAAAATAATAATAATCAACAACCACAGCAGCAGTAACCACCACAACAGCAACAGGCACCTCAAACATCTGAAAGTGGTGTTAGAAGATCTACCAAGATAAGTAGACCCCCTTAATGATACTCTCCTTCATTATATTATTTATTGTTGACTGATTCTGGTGAACCTGAATGTTATGAAGAAGCAATGCAGGTTGAAAGCAGGAAGAAGTGGGAGCTAGCCATGGATGAAGAGATGGACTCCTTAATGCATAACCAAACTTGGGACTTAGTCAAGTTGCCTACAGGTAAAACTACATTGCAGAATAAATGGGTTTATAGGCTAAAGGAAGAAGATGGAGGAAAACAGAGGTACAAAGCTAGACTTGTGGTGAAGGGGTTTGCACAGAAGAAAGGTATTGATTTTGATGAAATATTTTCTCCCGTTGTTAAGATGACTTCAATCAGAACTATCTTAAGTCTTGTAGCAGCGGAAGATTTACATCTTGAACAGTTAGATGTAAAGACAACATTTCTCCATGGAGATTTGGAGGAAGAGATATACATGCAGCAACCAGAATGATATGAGGTAAAAGGGAAAGAAAAATTGGTGTGCAGGTTAAAGAAGAGCTTGTATGGCTTAAAACAGGCTCCAAGGCAGTGGTATCTAAAATTTGACAAGTTTATGTCTGAAAAAGGTTATACTAGATGTCACTTTGATCATTGTGTTTATATAAAAAGGCAAAATGATGGCAGCTATATTATATTGTTATTGTATGTAGATGACATGCTTGTTGCAAGATCTAACATGCAGGAAATAAATGTGCTCAAAAGAAAATTGGCAAATTCATTTGCAATGAAGGATTTGGGAGCTGCAAAACAAATCCTTGGTATGAGGATAACTAGAGACAGGAAAAATCGCAAATTAACACTGTCTCAAAATGAGTACATAGAAAAGGTGTTGAAAAGATTTAATATGTAGAATGAAAAACCAGTTAGTACACCTTTTGCTAGCCATTTAAAACTTAGTAAGGAGATGTGCCCAAAGACCCAAGAAGACATGGATTATATGTCTAAAGTTCCATATGCATCAGCAGTTGGAAGCTTAATGTATGCAATGGTCTGCACAAGGCCCGATATTGCACATGCAGTGGGAGTTGTAAGCAGGTACATGAATAATCAAGGAAAAGAACATTGGATGGCAGTAAAATGGATTCTCAGATATTTGAGAGGTACCACAAATCAAGCATTATGCTTTGGTGGTTCAAACATTGCTCTACAGGGATATGTTGATGCAGATATGGTAGGTGATAGAGATAACAGGAGGAGCACTACAGGGTATGTATTTACTGTAGGTGGAACAACTGTCAGTTGGGTTTCAAAAATCCAAAGTGTTGTTGCACTTTCAACAACAGAAGCAGAGTATGTTGCTGCTACAGAGGTTAGTAAAGAAATGATTTGGTTACAAAGGTTTATGGATGAATTGGGTAAGAAGCATGATATGGGCACACTATACAGTGATAGCCAAAGTGCTATTCATCTTGCAAAGAACTCAGCATTTCATTCCAGGACTAAACACATACATCTCAAGTACCATTTCATACTGTCAGTATTGGAAGATGGAGAGTTGAAGCTGGAAAAGATACACACTAGCCAGAATCCTGCAGATATGCTAACAAAAGTTGTAACCAGGGAGAAACTGAGAATGTGCTCAGTTTAAATTGGTCTTCAAGGATGATGATGAAGATGAGGAATAGCCAGGTCCAAAGAGGATTCATTGTCCAGCAAATGAAGCAGCGATGGAGTTGCTACAATTAGTCTCCAAGTGGGAGATTGTTGGGTGTGGAGCCCGATTATCTTGTTTACGTATCACAGCATTGGACCCCTATACCTTAAAAGGGGTGGCAACGCTGCCCATAATTAACGGGCCGTGGGGGTGGCAATGTTTTCGTAGCTCCCCCTCGGCGGTGGGAGTCGCGCCGCCCCGAAGCTAAAAAAACAAGATGTAAAATTGCCTTGTAAAAGTGATAGTACTTTGAATGATCCGGGCCGTTCATTAGGCAATGATCTCGATTTGTGAGAAGTTATGTTTAGATTAGGTTTTCTTGCCCTAGAAGGCAACCCCTCATTTTTATGAGGGTATTGTATTGCGGCTGTGTATTGTATGTGCATTCTTGGAGCGAGAAATAGAGAGGGAGACTGTGAGAGAACAAAGGATATTACAGCGGATCTTCTGTAGGTTGTGTCTCTTCATTTTGCTAGATAATAGAAAGGAAGGACTGGCTGTTCGGGGTGGACGTAGCCCAAACTGGGTGAACCACGTATATCTGTGTCTCTCTGGTTTTATGTGTTTTGTGTGCTTTTATTTTCTGCATATTTTATGTGTTGCATTGCTCCATAATATATAATTTTCTAACAATATCCCTCTCCTGATTGTGTGGGGAACATGGCTTGCTCTCAATCATGTGATATTATAGGGCTCGAAAATGGACTAGACCAGTATCATAAATACCAAGATCTCTATCTATCACTTAATCTCGAGTGATGCTCCTACAACTCATAGCAGAATCATCACTCCTGAAATTATTGACATATCCATCCCTTGGGCATATTTTGATGGGGCCTCAAACATGCATGGATGTGGTGGGGGTGCTATACTCCATAAAAGCGATTCACACTACTATAAAATCAAAATGGGACTAGGCCCACGGACCAACAATTACGCAAAGCTCAACAATCTCAGATTTCTCCTCACTTTTTCCCGGGAGAAAATTTGCAACAAGATTCAGATATTTGGGGATTCAAGAGTCATTATTAACTGGTTTAACAATGCTACTCATTGTCATGTTCATACTCTTAGATAATTTTTGGATGAAGTTATGGATCTTAAAGTTTATTTTGATTTCATATCTATTACTCATATTTATAGGCAGAGGAACCAAGTGGATGATCAATTATCCAAAGAAGCATCGCAGCTAGTTTGGGGTTAATGGCACATTTCTGAACAAGATGGTCAACATGAATATTAGTATTATCACATAATCTTCATTGAGGACATGGAGGGTCAGGGAGTAGTCTAAGGAGACTGCACTTTTTTGGAGACTTTTTGGCCATACTGCATACAATTTTGTCTTTTTGGAGATATAGTTTCTTTTACATGTCTCATAATGTTTTTACAAAACACTTATGTTAAACGATGATATATGACTCTCTAGAGATTTTGTATTTACATGATCTATGCATAGATGTATATGTTGTTGATACAACATGTAATTTTTCTTATATATAATGAAAAATTACAAATTTTTTCCTTGGAAAAAAAATGAGATAATTTAAATTATGTATAATATATTAGATAAATTTGAATTTTTAATGAGTGTTTTTTGGGTAAGTCAAAATTCCATTTTAAATTTATCAATATTTTCAAATTTTCATTATTTAGATTATTTTAAAGTGGGTGAAAAATTTAAATCAAAATTTCTCAGAGTTATAACTTGCCAAAAAATAATTCTTAAGGAATAATGTAAGTTTATTTACTTATTAATTTTCTTATAAAATTAAATAAATTTAAGTTTATTTACTTTTTTTTTTTTTTGGTAATTTAGGCTAAACTATATTGATTTGAAATAAAGCATTACATATGCTACAAGCTGAGCTGGTAAGCTGTGCTTATCCAATCCCAACCTTCGTTGCTTTCAAAGTAGCGCAGGTATGGGGTTGCCTCCTTGGAAGAAACCAACCATGTAATAACATCAGATATAAAATTACAAAATGTGTCGTAGCACTTGTGAAAGTAAAAGTTCTATGATAAGAGTTGAAATAACAGAAAACTAAAAAGAGTTGAGCGACTGCGCAGTCATGGTGTTTCTGCATCATCCTCGGTGTCTAGGTCCTCCTCCTCGATACGACAGGCGTACTCCTGCGCTATGGCCTCCTCCTCAGCAGTAGGTTGGTGCGGAGGCCTAGAAGCAAGTGCGCAGAGAATGGGAGCGGTCAAGTACTCAGAATCTGATACACGCGTCCAAATTACCTCTGATTCCATGATCCATATGTTGGTGTCTTCTTCCAAATCCTCCTGAAACGGAAGAGGCTCGGTTTTACGGGGCATGGGGTGCTCCTGGTGCGCTATTGTGGATTTCATGGGTCTACTTCTGCTTATCTATATTTCCTGAACAAGGGTTTCCTCCTCCTGGTCATGCGCAGGGCTCTAAGGGGCATCCTTGGCATGACTGCCAAAAGAGGAGCCCTCAAAGGACTCCAAACGGTTATCAGGTCCTCGCTGGTAGTGTCCTGGGAATGCACCTCTTTGGCCACCTTTGATTTTCCTTTAGCGCAGTCGCGGAGCCATGGCATAATGAAGTAAAAGGGAGATGGGGGGATGAGAGGTATATAGAAGATGCTTAGAGCAGAGACAGGGAGTGCACACTAGTGTGCTATTGGGCAAGGTGGTGCGTAGCTGGGGGCTGCGCAACTGGGGGAGCTTGATGATGAGAGCGCGCGGTCGGGAGAAAATAGAAAGGCAAGGGGAGCCCAAGGGAGGTGCGCAATCAGGGAGGTGTGCGACCGAGAGGGTCCCCAGCAACCTGGCACTAGGGGGGAGGCTACGCAGTGAGTGGAGCACAAAGGTGGGCTGAAACAGAAACTGAAAGGCTAAGAGGGCATTGTAAGCCAGAAGGAGCAAAATTTGAATAACACTATGCGGAGGGGCCTCCCCTTTTGTAGGCCTATGGCACAAGCACAGATGTTGTGCATTATTATGACACGCTCGTAGGTGCATGCTATGATAGTTCTCATGTGGTAGCATGTGCTTCGAGTTATGGCAGTGAGTCATAGCCATCCAAGAGCTCATTCAAGTGATTGCAGTGGAGAGGTTCCACCTAGGGTGGTTGTTGGCATTGTGTGTCTTCTTGATCCCTTGCCTCTGTCACCTCATGCGAATTATTGTAAGGAGGTGGTTCCACTTCAGGTGAAGGCATGCGTTGCAGATCTTCATAAGCCCAAATGTGGGAGGGAATGTTTTCATACGTGCGCGTCATATCACCCGCATCCGGGGTTATTTACTTATTAGCTTACTTATAAAAGTAAAATTTAATCAATTTCAAAATTTCATTTATGGATAAAAACACTCTTCATAAATAACTGTAAGGGTTAAAAACCTAATTTCCCTCTCTAACATATTAAAAATATTGCAATTAAGTGTAACCTGTTATAAATATGAAATATTTTTTTAATAGATATAAAAATTTATTAAAAAATAAATGAAAGAGTTCAACAAGGTATCCATTTTTATTTATTTGTAAGGTAATATAGTAGTATTAATAATAATAAGTTGATTTTAATGTTATAGCCAAGGCTACATCAAATTGGTTTATTAGACTCTTATGTATGAGACAAGGGACCTACCTTTGTGCAATGCTTTGACTACTATATCTAGGAAGGTGTACATACCTAACCACGTTAAATTTGAACTTGTGATCCCTTATGAGGAAAGGACATGTTCTCAACCATTAGGCCCACTCAATTATTTTTGTGACATAAATATATGTCACTTGGAGGATCAAATGTAAAATATTTTTTTAATGGATATGGACCCTTAATCAAAAGTTTAGATTAAAAAAAATAAAAATAAATAAATAAAAAAACTTGTATTGGTTTTGTACGACAATACAACATTATCATGATATATCGATACACTAGATACATATATTGGAGAATCAAACACATGAACTTTTCCTAATTGAAATGTATCCTAAACCAAAACATTAGACTCACGTTCAAATGTAGAAACTAGTTCATACCTTTCAAAGTTCAATAATTAAACTAAGCGACAGGGAATGCCAACTATGCAGCCTTGTTTTTATGTTATGTTATATATTTTTATGTAACATATATTGTTTTGTTATTGAACTATTTTTATATATTGGTATGTTTTTTAACAAACTATTAAAACATTTAAACCTTGTCATTAGAACTATATGGCTTTTAGCTTTTATGTTATATGCTATTGCTATCAGTGTATTTCTTATATTGTTATGTTATATGTTATTGCTATGCTATGAACTATAAGTTTTTATGTTATGATATGCTATATTGAACTAGATGTAAAATTGTTCATATGTTAATGTTTTTATGTTATATGCTATTATGTAACATATATTGTTATGTTATTGAACTAATGTTATGTTATATTGTTATATTATTGTTATTATTATGTATTGTTAAGTTGTCTAATAAACTATTAGAAAATTCCAACTTTGCCATTAAAACTATATGGATTTTAGCTTTTATGTTATATCATCTATTTTTATGTTGTATATTTCTTATATGGTTATGAACTATATATTGTTATTCATGCTACATGCCATATTGAACTATGTAAAATTGTTATGTTATCGTTATTATGTTATGTTATAAATATTATTATGTAATATATATTGTTATGTTATTTAATAAACTATTAGAATTCTAACCTTTCCATTAGAACTATATGGATTTTATATTTATAAAATTGACTAATGTACTTAAGGAATCATATTTATAATAAATCTAATTGTTTCTTACCATTCAAACTTAATTATAACTAATTCACATTTCAAATTGTTTATTGCAAGATGGTAATTAAATGTTAAATTAGTATAGATAGAAAAATTTATTTAATGCATTCCATAATAAAATAAAAAATTCCTCCAAACATGTCGAATTTGATGTTTAATGGTTCAATTCATCGACATTAAGAAAAAAAAATCTTTATTATATTACAATTTTATTCAAAAAAATAAACCATAAACATAGTTAATGCATGTCCAAGACATAAATATATGAAGTCAAAACTGTCAAACAATCCATTCTTTTAAAAATGGAAACACATGATATTTAACATATATGAAACAGAACCTTAGGACCAAAACTAGAAAATAATTGCACCTCATGTCCAACGTGCATAATAGTACCTTGTACCCAAACTTATACATCCTAGCCAAGATACATAATGGATTAATCATAAAAACATATGTTGTTTGCATACGAGTTGTTAGGTACCTATATTACTAGTATAGTCCCTTATTGTTGTTAGTGTAACCCCCTTATTGTTATTATTGTACCCTTGTAACCCCCATATTGTTATTATTGTGCCCTTAAATTATTATTGTTAGGTCGGCTAGGATTACATTGTGGCCCCACGAGGATTACAATGTGGCCCCATGGACTCCTATATATAGAAAGGAGGTTTTGTAATTTGTATCATCTAAGAATTGTTCATTCATGTAATGTATTGGAGGTTTCCCCCTTGAAGTGGCTTATTTCTAAGGCGTTGATGTCTCTTTTCTTCTATTTTTGGAGCTAGTTTCCCAACATTTGGTATCAGAGCTTTGAGATTCTAGGGTTTCGCTGTTCTGAACAGGTCATCGTGGAATTTTTGCTATAAATTTTTTTCTACGAAGGTTCAGAATCTAAAATTTTTAGAGTGCGAAGCCAAAATCCTGAGAAACATCATCAAAAAATTTCAGAGCTTGGTTCGTAATATTTTTGGAGATATGATCTGTGCACGTTAGGTCATTTTCCAGGCTCCTGAATTTAACCTAAACAGGTCGTCGTGGTATTTTCGTAATAAATTTTTTTCTACGGAGGTTCAGAAGCTAAAATTTTTAGAGTGAGAAGTTGAGATCCTGAGGAACATCGTCAAAAATTTTCAGATATTGGTTCGCAATATTTTCGGATATATGATCTATGGAAGTTAGGGCATTTCAGGCTTCTGAATTTCATCTCAAAGCAGTGATCGTGAGAAAATATTCATAGCTCTCTCTCTGAGCATTGGATTGGAGTGCTGTAAAAAGTGATCGCAAGTAAATGGACTTTATTTTTTGATCTATCAATTTCAGAGCCAAAGGAGTAAACAATGACACGTGGCAATTCGTACAAGTTCATTCTATTGAACCAGTCCAAAATTGGGTCATTGTGGGAGATTGGACATAACTTTTCCTTGAAGAATCCAAATCAGATCAGACCTGTGGAATTTGAAAGAAGCTTCAGAGGGCTACTACAAGGATTAATTTCATATATTTAGGATCTGCAGTTATAGATATAATTCAATTTCAATATCGAGCTCCTCAAAAGCAAGTAAAAGGTGTGTATTTTTTTTATTTTTTTTATTTTTTATTTTTTATTTTAATTTAAATTTTAATTTTTTTTCTGAATTGCATAAGTCTTGTTTGAAGAATCAAGTTGAATTGATTCCAAGGGCATATTGTAGAATAGATATTAGTATTGGATTCTAAAATGGCCCCTAAAAAGAATTCAACACCCATTAAGCCTTTAGAAGGCTCTACTATGACTCATGAAGACGAAGAATGGCAACATGACATATAAAAATTACAAGAGAAAGTGAAAAAAATTTCGCTCTCGCAAAGAACAACAAAAAATGAAATGGAAGTTTTGAAGAAAGGCATGGAAACTAAGATGGATGGTTTGAAAAAAGGTGTGGAAGCTAAGATGAATGGTTTGGAAGCTAAGATGGATGGCATGGAAGTGGGCATAGAAGAGAAGATGGATGACATGGAAGCTAAGATTGATGAAAAAATGAAAGACAACATGGAAAACATGAAGAAGGATCTAAAATTAGACATCAAAAGTTTGGCAAAGTTGATACAAGAAATGTTTCATAATGGTGAAAAGATAGTAGAGGAAACTCATGACGAGAACAAAATAAATGTTAATCGTGATTTCATAAACTCTAATGTTGGAGGGAAGAACCACCATATTCCAAAAATGGATATGAGGAAGTTTGATGGAAAGGATCCTGTAACATGGATACTACAGATGGAGCAATATTTTGATCTCCATAATGTGCAAAACACACAAAAGGTACGCATTGCAACTTTACATTTAGAAAAAATACATTTGTATGGTATCGATGGCTTTGCTCCCGTAAAAAAATTGTCACTTGGTCAATTTTTACGGAGGAAATGATAGCACATTATGAGGATACAAAGAGCAACACCTTCTTTAGCCAATTGATAAATCTCAAATAAAAGGGTTTAGTGGGGGAGCACATTGAGGACTTCCAAAAATTGAATATAAGGGTAACTGATATTCCAGAGGAACACAGGATTGATCTCTTCATAGGTACTTTAAAGGATAACATCCAACATGAAGTTCACGTTTTGGAACCCGATTCATTGGAGAAGGCATTCAGGTTGGCAAGAAAAATTGAATGTAAAATTATGGCGACAAGGAAGCCTACCACTCACTTCTATAAAGAGGGAAGTGTTGCTACTCCTAGATTTCCACAACCTACAAGGTTGACACCACAACAATTGGAAGAGAAAAGAGAAAAAGGGCTTTGCTACAGTTGTGATAGAAAATACACTAAAGGTCATAAGTGTGCTGAGAAGAAATTATTTTACATAGATTGTGAAGAGGAAGAAGAAAATGAACAAGAATCTTCAAAATAAGAGGATGTACACCACCAAACAACCCTAGAAGAGGAAGAAATGAGTTCCACCATATCGTGTAATGCATTGGCAGGAATTACCACTCCTCAAACTCTCAAGATAGAAGGACATATCAAGAAGAAAAAGGTAATAGTGTTGATTGATTCAGGTAGTACCCATAATTTTATTCATTGTAAGGTAGCCAAGGAATTGAATTGTTTCCTATACCCACCACCAGAATGTCAAGTGATGGTTGCAAATGGAGGAACTATAAATTGCTCTGGAAAATGCCATAATATCAAGCTAACCATGGGGGAATATGTATTGACTAGTCCAATGCTTTCCATTCCTATGGGAGGTGCTGATGTTGTACTAGGAGTACAATGGTTACAATCTTTGGGGACGGTAGCTTTTAATTTTCAAGAACTTTTCTTGAAATTCTTTTCAGAAGGAAAGGAAGTCGAATTACGGGGTATTGAAGGGAAGCCAGGAAGGATAATAAGCTCTAATGGCATGACAAAGCTTCTAAAGAAAGAACAACGAGGCGTAATTTCACAATTATGCTCACTAGAAGTTCCAACATCAAAATCATCTATTTTTGCAGATCTCCAACAAGTCTTGGACAATCATTCCAAGGTGTTTGAAACTTCCAAAGGACTCCCACCTATTCGTGATCATGATCATGCTATTCATTTGATTCCAGGAAGTGTTCCTCCAAACATCAGGCCTTATAGATATCCTTACGTCCAAAAGAGCGAAATTGAACGTATGATTGCATAAATGTTAGAGGCCGGTATAATTCAACCTAGTCAAAGTTCTTTCTCTGCTCCTGTAGTATTGGTACACAAGAAGGATGGATCATGGCGAATGTGTCCGGATTATAGGGAGCTCAATAAGATCACCATTAAAGATAAATTTCCCATTCCTGTGATTGATGAATTATTGGATGAATTACATGGAGCAATTTATTTTACCAAGTTGGATCTTCGTTCAGGATATCATCAAATTAGAATGAAGACTGAAGATATTCCAAAAACAGCATTTCGAACTCATGAGGGTCATTATGAATTTTTGGTCATGCCTTTTGGCCTTACCAATGCACCTTTTACATTTCAAGGGTTGATGAATTCCATTTTCAAACTCTTCCTTAGAAAATTTGTGCTAGTATTTTTTGATGATATACTAATACACAACAGGTCTTGGAAGGATCATGTTCAACATGTTGATAGGGTGCTCAAACTATTGCAGGAGAAACAATTATATGCAAAAACATCCAAATGTTTCTTTGGAGTGCAAGAGGTGGAATATCTGGTTCATATTGTATCTCATGAGGGTGTTAAGGTAGACCCTAACAAAATTAAAGCCATTAAGGAATGGAAAGTCCCAACAACCATAAAGCAGTTGCGAGGATTTCTCGGGTTAACAGGGTATTATCGCAAGTTTGTTAAGAATTATGGGAGAATAGCAGCACCTCTAACAACATTATTGAAAAAAGATGCATTTTCATGGACTCCTGAAGCAACTAAGGCCTTTGAACGTCTTAAAGAGGCAATGTGCCTAGCACCGGTCTTAGCTACACCAGACTTCACAAAAACCTTTATCGTGGAATGTGATGCCTCAGGAAATGGAATTGGTGCAGTTTTAATGCAGGAAGGAAGACCCATTGCTTTTGAAAGTCATCCAATCAAAGGAAAGTATTTACAGAAACCTATTTATGAGAAGGAAATGTTAGCAATACCGCATGCACTAAAGAAATGGAGAACTTACCTAATGGGAAGACACTTCAAGGTAAAAACTGATCATGATAGTCTTAAACACTTTTTGGAACAAAGACTATCTTCAGAAGAGCAACAAAAATGGGTCACAAAGATGTTGGGTTATGACTTTGAAATAATCTACAAAAAAGGGAAGCCAAATGTTGTTGCAGATGCACTCTCAAGAAAGAATGAAGAGGTGGAAGCATTGCTTTGTGCCATTTCTATTATCCAACCAAATTGGATAACTGAAGCAAGAGATGAATGGAAGAAGGACGAAGAAGTGTGGACACTCATTCAAAAGTTGCAGCAAGATCCTAGTACATCCGATACATTTAGTTGGAAAAATGATTCCTTATGGTACAAAGATCGCTTATATCTTTGTAAGAATTCCCAACTAAAACAAAAGATTCTTTTGGAATTGCACACTTCTCCTTTAGGAGGATACTCAGGATTTTTAAAAACTTACCACAGGGTGAAGAAAGAATTTTTTTGGGATGGCCTTAAATCTGATATTCAAAAGTTTGTGGCGGAATGTTTGGTTTTCTAGCAGAATAAAGTTGAGACAATTAAGACCCCGGGTCTTCTACAACCTTTATCCATTCCAAGTCAACATTGGGAGGAGATTTCAATGGATTTTATCACAAGGTTACCTAAGTCCGAAGGAAAGAGTGTCATCATGGTGGTAGTTGATAGACTTACCAAGTATGCACACTTTTGTGCATTATCTCATCCATTTAAAGCAAGTACAGTTGCTACTACATTTATGTACACAATTCAAAAGCTACATGGGAACCCAAGGGTTATTGTGAGCGACAGAGATCCCATTTTTACTGGAAATTTTTGGACGGAGTTATTTTCCTGTTTGGGTACTCAATTAGCTCATAGCTCATCTTATCATCCTCAATATGATGGTCAAAATGAGATATTTAATAAATTTTTGGAAGGATATCTTCGTTGTTTTTGTATCTGATAAACAAACACAGTGGGTCAAGTGGTTACCTCTCACTGAATGGTGGTATAACACGTCCTTCCATATTGCAGCAAAAATGACCCCATTTATGGCACTTTATGGATATCATCCACTTTCCATCACATCATCTTTAAGAGAAAATTCGAAGGTTCAAACAGTGGAAGATCACATTGAGCATCAAAAAGAAGTTCTCCAACTCGTAAAGGGTAACCTGAATTTGGCACAAAATCAAATGAAACAACATGCAAATCAACATCGTAGTGAGAGAAGTTTTGATGTAGGAGACTAGGTATTTTTACGGCTACAACCATACAAACAAATGTCCCTCAAGTAAGCTAAGAAGGATAATAAATTATCGCCAAAGTACTATGGTCCTTACAAGGTGTTGCAAAAGATTGGTACTATGGCATACAAATTGGAGCTTCTTGCATCTTCACGAGTGCATCCAGTTTTCCATGTTTCATGCTTAAAGAAGGTTATAAGTGAAAATATTCCTGTTCAAATAATATTTCCAAAACTTGATGAGGAAGGAAAAAGCATATTGGAACCTGAAGCGGTCATGGAAACAAGAACTTGACAGCGACGGAATCGATCAATTTTAGAGTATCTCATCAAGTGGAAGAACTTACCCACTGAAGATTCTACATGGGAGGATGAGAATTTTATATAGAAGCACCCAAAGCTACTCAAGTGTTGAGGACAACACTTTTTTGAAGGAGAGGGGCATGTTAGGTCCCTATATTACTAGTATAGTCCCTTATTGTTGTTAGTGTAACCCCCTTATTGTTATTATTGTACCCTTGTAACTCCCATATTGTTATTATTGTGCCCTTAAATTATTATTGTTAGGTCGGCTAGGATTACATTGTGGCCCCACTAGGATTACAATATGGCCCCATGGACTCCTATATATAGAAAGGAGGTTTTGTAATTTGTATCATCCAAGAATTGTTCATTCATGTAATGTATTGGAGGTTGCCCCCTCGAAGTGGCTTATTTCTAAGGCGTTGATATCTCTTTTCTTCTATTTTTGGAGCTGGTTTCCCAACACGAATATATATATATATATATATATATATATATATATATATATATGTCAATTTTAGGTGCAAGACACAATGTTGTTGTCTACATAAGAAAATAAAAAACTATAAAAGCATATGATGTTTGTAGGTTTTAACCTTGTACAAAAGTATCTGCAAACGAACTCTTAAAACAAAAAATAAACAATAGCAAGAGCATAAAACATAAAACAAATATACACAAATATTTTTCCCGGATCCCAAAATCGGGACTACCAGCTTGATTTTTCATTATATTACTTTCAATGTTACAATACATATATATACATGTCGAAGCATTCATAAACCCCAATCCATTAACCCTAGATTAGAACATAATCATAGATCCCTTGACCGGATCTACAAAATACCATGGACAGAAAACCAACATGCCCAAAACCATGTGCTAAACCCATGCACAAAACCATAAGTAGGTCCGCCGACCTAAGTTGTGGAAAGAATATAAAGCACACCCAACAATACCTCCATGCAGATATAAAAAATCATACTAGTACTAGTACAATCTACATGGTACAACAATATAAAAAATCATATTAGTACTACTCCATGCCACGTGGTAAATAATAGTAAGAAATAAAATATACTCTAAGGAGTGGGAATATTGATGTAGTTATGCATTCAAATTTATTTTTGGCTAGGAAAAATGTATTACATTGTAACCACCAAAACCAACAACCACCATTGTTTGAGAAAAGCACTAGAATCACACCCTGGAGATTGGATACTAGAATCACACCCTAGAAATTGGAAACAAATATGTTAAAAAAAATCCTCATATACAAAAAAAATAACATATTTAAACAAAGATATAAGAAAATGAGCACAAGTAAATTCCATCTTAGGATTTGAAAGAGTAGTGAAATATCTAAAATCTAGTTAGATTAAATTTGCATTTACAAGTAAATTTCAAAAAAGGTAGAACTCTTAATTTTTTTGTATTGTCCCTCTCCATTGTGTCCATGGTGTTGCAATGGAAACAAATTGTTTGGTATATCGCATCCCCTTGTTGAGGGGGTATGTCCACATATTTTACTACTTGTTAAATATCATCTATACAAGCATCGTTAACATCTAAGTGGAATTATTTCACATCATTTATGAGGATCATACTTGATGTCATTACAACTAGACTTAACCTCAATACAATTACCATTTCAAACTTGATGTCTAAGAAATGATAATCACCATTACTAAATAATGTGTTAAGAGTATAGGTATATTTAATACGGTTGTATGCCCTGCGATGAATTAACATGCATACCATGTCATTAACAATTCACACAGGGCAACACGTTCATAGAATGCGAGAAGGTGATAGGTCTGAGCTATGCACTAGAAGCTCTTGAATACAGTTTGGTACATTTATTTAGATGAATATTCCTTTGTTGTGTATGTAAGCATGTTAAATACTTCTGCAAACACCATCCCAGAATGGTAAACCCAACAACTTAATGAGTATTTAATACTATAACTTGAAGTGAGGAACCTAAAAATCCTCAAGTAAATATCAGCTACAGATACTACTACTCAAAAGGTCTATAAATTTAATTTGTTGAACCACAAATGATACCTTTTGAGAGTTAATACTGGTAGCATAGATGTTAACCTACGACGAGGTTAATGATTGCATATGATCATAATGTGCAACAATACTAAATAACAAAAGTAGGTGACCAGCTATCATTGACATCTCTTTTATATATATATATATATATATATATATATATTAATTAGCCTATGTTGATTACGGACATGTGACAATTAAACCCAAAAATAATTGCATAAAAAATATTGTCTTGTAGTTATCTTCCTTTCAGCACATTTAAAAAGAAGCTTCAAAAACCATGGAAAAAATGATAGCATGAGCATTGGAAATGAATTTTTAACTCGATTCGAACCCAGAAGTCACACATGAGAAAAGAGCAAGAGAATAGGATAAGGGAAGAGTGCATTCAAGGGGAAGAAGAGCATATCGATGAAGTGACTGGAAAGCACAATAGATTGTACACTCGTAGAAATATTTTACATTCATGAGCCATACATATTTGCAGTCGTGGGCCATAGTTCATATTTTGTGATTGCTCAAGTGTATTTAGTGATCAAAGAATAAGAAGAGTAATATTTTGTTTAGAAAATGCAGAAAAGAGAAGAAGGCCATATTGTTCTACCATACTATGTAGATTTTTCCTTTATTACACTAGCTCTATATTTCAAATCCAGGAGTTTTGATAATCGTATAGTTGTTGGTTAAAATAAAGTTGCATAAATCACTTTGTATGTTTTGATCAAAGGAATGAAAAGTTGATTCAAAGGAGAAATCCCTATGTATGTGTTTTATTTTTTCTGATGTTCATTTTTCAGGTAATGTAGAAATTTAATTGTCTGTTATTAAACAAAATTATGTTTTTGAGTTATATAATAAAATAACATTATGACTGTTGTTGCACAGATTGTCTAGCCACCGCGACAAAGGCTCAGATCGGGGGCTGTCACCTTTATCCCCAATATCTCTATCTAAGTTGTCTCCTTGTAAGCTAAGGGAGGTAGACCCTAACAGAAATGAAGGACAAGAATTGGTTGCAAATCAACCAATCTAGGAGACACAGCTAAGACACCAAATACTTGATAAGATTAATGAGGCTTCCAATATCAATCACATTAAAACCAGTGCCTTATGGATTTAAAGGATCCCGTTATGCAATTAAAGTTAAGTATTAGATGTATAACTGATGCTATGACCACAATGAAACTCATTAGAAAGCACCACAACCATTCATTAAGATACTGAAGCAAAGCTATCATGAAACGATCATTGAGATAAATGCCATTGCTTGAAATATTTCCGAAATAATGATATTCCAATATAACCCGATTCAAAAATTAAAATGTTCCACAGTCAAATTTCAGATGGAAAATTTTAGGCTCATTTGACTATAGGACTTAAATTTTTTTTTAGAATTTTGAAATTTTTAGAATTTATTTATTTATTTATTTAATAGTTTCAAATTAAGAAATCTAAATCTATACTAAAGTTCTAATCTAAGAAAAGTTAGAATCTAAATCTAAACAAAACTAGAATTAAAATCAAATTAAATTGAAACTAAGTTAAAATTAAACTAATATTAAATTTAAATTTAAAATCCTAAACTAAAGCTTAAAATTAGACTGAATTAAATCTAAAAAAAATAAAAAAAATCTAAAACTAAAATAAAAAAACTAACTAAACAAAATTGAAATCTAACTAAACTAAAGTAAAATTAAACTAAATTACAACTAAAGCTAAACATTACAAATTTAAAACAAAAATAACCAAAATCGAATTAAAAAAGGTTAAAAGCTAAACTAAACAAATCGAGTTAAATAAAACTACACATAAACTAAAACAAATAAATAAAGATCCTAAAGCTAAACTAACGCTATCAAATTAACAACGAAAATCTAAAACGAATAGCCAAAGTTTTAAATGCATATATTTGTATTTGATTTCTAATTTTTGCGTTTGTTTGTCGTTTGCAGCTGCAGGTCGATTGGACGGCGAGCAGAGGGACGAGATTTAAATGCAGATTGAGGGTCGACGGAAGGAAGATTGGACGGCGTAAAGGGAGACAGAAGTCGATGTGAGGAATCTGCACAAGAAAATCGAACACAAGCTTCAAATCTTTGTGTTTGTGCAGGTCAGATGCCAAGCACGATGGAGGAAGTGTGAGGACACGGACAAAAATGAGAGACGGAAAGGGAGAGTTGGGTCAGCTGTCAGGAGATATGGAGCTCAATAGCAGTGAAAAGGAAGTCGAAGGGTAAAGGAAAGGAGCTGACGGTAGGGTCGATGAGATTTCGGTGTAAAGGATGAGGGATCGAATAGGTAAGGAAGACAAAGAGATCACCACAGAGAATGAGGGCGAGGGTTTGATGGAAAAAGTGGAGCAGATAGTCAAAGGCTCTACAAGCTAGGAGATGGAAGGAGTTTTGGGAAATGGAGGTTGGATGCTGAATGAGCAAGGGGGAAGAAGAGCAGGTAGAGGGTTAACGTGAGGAGCAGAAAATTTAAAGTAGAATTCAAGGGAACATCATGATGGCAGAGTTGCTGAGAATTTGAGATGGAATGCTGGAGAAAACGTAGACAGGGAGAACAGATGGGAAGTTAATGATGCAGTAATCAAACCCAGTACATTTAAATTTTTCCCTTCCAATTAAACTCAGATTTTCAATGTTCTTTGAATACAATGACGTCCAGATTTTCCCGCAAAGATGATTTGAGGCCATATCTGGCCCTTGGGGGTTGAATCTGGCTCAGATCTTAAAAAAATTTCTGAGTGAAACCCACAACCTGCAAGAAACCAGTCAGATCCTAAAGATATACACACCAAGAAAATGATTAAACCCTTACAACCCTAAAAAATTACAAATTTACAACTAATTTACAGATCTGAGGCCCTCATGGCCAGATTTGAATCCATTTTAGCACAGTTTTTAGAGATTTAAAATTTTAAAGAGAGGCACAAGCCCTAGAAAACCTTGCAAAACCACCAATTTCGTAAGATAGATTTAGAGTTTAACAAATAATGAGCTTTTCAGATCTATGTTTTATGAGAGTTGGCTGGTCCAACCGAAGACTTCCCCAGACGCTTGTTGACGGGAAAATCTGTCTGGCCAACAGCAGGGGATCTCCCCGGTAAAAAGTCCCAATTAGACCTTGAACCGTTTGGAATAGGGATCCTGTCTAGGGTGTGGGTCTGGCTACTGCTGATTTCTCCTTTCTTTGGGTCTCGCTTAAACTGTATAAAACAATGGATACACACCTAATCAAATGATACAAGACATATGATTGATGCATTAAATGTACATACAACACTATGAGTAGCAAGAGGAAATAATAAAGCATGAAGACCGAAGGAAGTGTTGTTAACAACACTTCATTAGGCTCATGCTTGTAAACTGTTCTGACCACAAAGGAAACAATTCCTCATGGCAAGAACACCCTTCACTTCCTAAAAGTTTTAAATGGTAACACAAATGCTAATAAACAAAGCCATCAGCGTTCGTTAAGAAAGTGAAATGAACTCAACCACCATTGACATACTCAGCAAATTGTTATGCAATTGTGATATGAATTAAGGATACAGTTCCCTTAATCTAAAGATGTTCAGAAATTAAAAATATAATACTCAATAGCGCTCATACATATGACAACACCAGATCCACAAAGGGATTTTCAAAATGCTTGTATTCATGCTCAAATGTATAATCCCCTAGTAATACTATGTACTCAGCTCGAGTCCCCAACAAAAGGTCCTTACAAGTTCCTGAAGGAGGTATTTATAGAGAAAAACTTGCCCTTTTGGGCTCTCTGACTTTTCGCCTTCTCGACTGTTAGGCTGCCTTGCGACCCAGTTTGTTTTGGGACTTGCGACCTGACTGGATTTTGTGACTTGCGACCCCCAACAATTTGCGACCTGCGACCTGCCATGATTTTGCGACCTCGCGAATTAGTCGCTGGGTCGCTGGGTCGCGTCATCGAGCTTTTAATAGGGAGTGTGACTATGCGACCTGGCGACTTGAGAGAATCTGCGACCTGCGACTTAAGGAAATTTTTGACCTGCGACCCAACTGGACCTTGCGACTTGCGACCTTAAGCGAATTTGCGACTTGCAACCTTCAACAATCTGCGACCTGTGAACTGCCACGATTTTGCGACCTGAGGGAATCTGTGACCTGTGACTTGAGGAAATTTGCGACCTGCGACCTTAAGCGAATTTGCGACTTGCGACCTTTAGTAGATCTGCGACTTGCGACCTCAAGCATATTTGTGACTTGAGACCTTCAACAATCTACGACCTGTGACTTGAGGAATTTTGCGACCTGCGACCTTAAGCAAATTTGCGACCTCAAGCAGATTTGCAACTTGCGGCCTTATTTTGGCGATCTTTGGATTTCATAGCAATATTCCTTATCCTGCCTCCTTTGATTTGAAAAGGGTCCTCTTGCTTGCTGGGAAAAAACTTTGGCTCATTGCGCAGACCGACAGCTTCCACTGTGACTGAAAGCTTCCTTGACTGGCATGGTCTTGTTCCGTGTGTACATGCGATACATGTCTTCCACTTCTCCTGTTTCATCTCGCACTACTCTTATCCTTTTCATCGGTGTGGTGATGACATTGTTTGGTGTATCATCCGTGGGATTGACCTGCATGAAACATTTAGATTGTCAATTTTTACAGTTACCCTTTAGAGAACGATATCCCCAAATAATTAACATCAGATTATGAGCTTGGTGAAGCACCCAAACTGAGTGCCTAAACAATCCATGGGGCAAGAGCTTTTAATGTAAATACAAAAAAAGGTTTCCATTTGAATGTATGCATGGTGATCCCTTCACACATGGCGCGACTGCGGTAAGAGTATCTCGTCATGATGGTGAGAAGGCTCACGAGGGGCTTGGGACAGGTTACGAGGATGTCATTTTCTAAAGGCCAACCTTAACGACTAAGCGAGGAGGGGGACCCGAAATTTCGAATATACCCAAAATTTTGGGTGGTGTTGTAGCGGCTACAACAAATGGTGAACCACTGGTAGAATTCAACATCTCTGTCAATATCACAACAATAGTTTGAGCCAAAATAGTGATGCAAGGGAATATTGAACAGGTTTTGTGGGTACCCTTTGTATTACTTTGGCCTTTACAAGTATGCCCAGTCCTTGTGCCTCAACTAGGTCTCGCTAATCAGAACACATCAAAGTGGAAGCTCATAGACGCCAGTAGCTTGTTGATGATGTGAAGAACTAGGTCTATTATTCTCAGGATTTTTAAAGTAAGTTTCTGGTGTTGCTCTGCTGCCAGCAGGCCTGGACAGTACCTCGGCGGAGTCACTTCAAGAAATCACAAGCGTTGCTTCGCTGCCAGCGAGCCTGGTCAGTACCCCGGTGGAGTTGTTGCATCACCTCTCTACGCAGGAAGCCTTTCTCGATCCTTTACCCTTATTTGTTTCATGTGCTTGTAGCACTTATTTTCATGTGCTCGTGGCACTTATTTTTCATGGGCGGATGAGGGATCCCATCTTATTTTACAAGCAAGAGAGGTTGTTTCTTCTTTTACAGAAACTGAAAGATATCCTGATTTGGGTTTGCTCTTGTGCCAAACCTTCACATCCCATCTACTGCAATAGGAAAAGCATGCAAAACAAATCATTAAGACATCCAAGAATTTGCTGGGCACAAGGCTTAGGCTTACGAGTATTGGGCCATTCAAACTCATTAGGTCTCCCATAAACAACCGGCTCGTATCTCCCCAGATAATAAGTTTAGACTCATAGGCATCTTGTTGAGAATGCGACTTTGATGACCTGTCCTGAGAGAAAGCTGCCTCTTGAGATAGCCACCGCAACCTCACACAAACAATGGGGTTACTGTTTCAGCAATCGAGGCAGAACAAGTCCGCAAGGTGGTAAAGTTTCAATCAGGGCTCATGTAGTGATAGGCGATATGTGGAATATTTTCAATGCTATATCAACAACCTGCGGAAATGATGTGGGGAATAAAGTGTACGACGCAATGTAATAATGAGGCTCAAGATGCAATGCAACGCCATGTACAGGAATGATCCACTAGTTGGAGGTGCAGAGACAAGGCAAAGCACATGCAGTGATTATCTGAACATTATGTAGCAATAGGGAAACTAAAAAAGCATGCATGAAAAAATAAATGGAACTTTTAAATGCATAGAACTACAGAATGCAAGAAAATATAGCAAGCATAATTCTAAACCATGAAGTAAAACCTTAGCAAGTAAACCTAATCAATAACTTGACAAACAAAACTTTATTAGCAGATTCTAGCTAGCCTATTCCTAGTTTAACCAATGATGCGGTCGGGTTATGTGCAATCATCTTTCCAGTGCAGCCACCGCATCAGTTCCCTCCCTGCAAGAACAACAATGTTCGCAATTAGAGCCAGCATACAAAATCATGCACCAACAGCAAGACTTACTTGAAGAGCATGTGCAATAGTAAGAAGGCCATGGAAATTTACCAAAGAATGTGCCAGAGTGGATTGTGCAAGCCAGGGATAATTTTAGGGGCGAATTTTAGCCCAAAGGCGAAATTTAAGGGGTTTTAGATTTTAGAGGGGCGAATTTTTTATATAAAACCTATTTTATA